>VZSV01000146.1:0-19500 GCA_013398735.1 Nothocercus julius
TGTGTAATACCGAATGGAGCTTTTTTGACAGTGTTTGTACTATGATCCTGTGCTGCACTACTGCTGTGTGAACTAGGGTATGTATTTCTACATAAACCTACATGTATGGGCACAAGCTAAAGGAAGCATAGGCTAAAGAAAGGAAGCTTTTTGACTTTCTCCCACTCTGTACAGTTCTCTGAATAAAGGAGTGAATGTTGCTGAAAACTATTATCAAGCTGCTGCAGTGCACTGCTGGAAAAAAAAAATCTTGCTTTTGGGACAGTAACACCCATACAGAATAATTCTTTGTAACCAGTGCTAATATGGTGTTTATACAACCTTTCAGTGGACTTTGGATGACAATTCTGTTGAGCATCTCAGCAACCCCTGAGGAGCCCTCCAGAGTGTGGTTCTGCCAGGACACTGTGGTGAACACGTGGACATGGACATGGCAGGCATGTAAACGCTGTCATTACAAACAGTAAATACATGCTGATTAAAACAAACAAGCAAACAAACCAGCTCAAATCAGGATACAATTATACATCTTCTGACTGCAATTGCCTTAAGTGAGAGGATCTCTTCCCCACCAGCTCCTCTCCCCTTCCTCCTAGTCAGAGTTATATTCTCCAGCCTGCCAGTCATTTCAGTTTGAATAGCCTGCATGGCAAAGGCCTACTGTTTAAATTTCTTGAATTAACCTGGTCTGTTTTGACTCATACAGGGCAAAAGTTGCCATATTATTTTGACAGTGAAGGATTACATTCAATTCCTCAGCATGATTCTCCTTCCTAGTTGCTATAGCTGATACTTATTTCTCAAGCACCATTTATCAGAGATGTGAGTGAGGAGGTGTGGGATCTCTTTCTGCTTTTTTTGTTTGTTTGTTTTTAACTAAAACTTGAAAATGCTACTTTGTGCTCCTACTAATGATTTTCTCTTGTACTACTAGTGTCTTCTTCATATGGTTCTGATCTGACAGCATTCAACTCAATGTTCTAACACTCCCTAATTCCTATGTATTCAGCATGTTCACAATCAGCAAATGATCTTTGGCCAGACAAAATATGACAGGAAAAAAATTTCAGTATGGTTCTGAAAATTACCACTTCTTTGGGGTTATTTAAGACTTCATTTCCATGAATTGCATTTGTTTTGCATTGTTCAGTGGGAAAGAAAGACTATTTAACTAATTGGGAGTATTCTGAGATTTATATTTTTCTTACACTTTCTTTGTACAAAACCTAATAGTTTTTAGTCATGATTTCTTGTTTGCTTCTTATTTAAAACTTTTGCCAACCAAAATTGCTGTTGAATCTTTAGATACCAGAGACCTACAGAACAAAGCTCTTTGTTTGTCTTGGTTCATCTGCCTGCCTCAAAGATTCAGAAAAAAAGTGCTAATACTTTAACTTCTAGCTTTTGAAAAATCAGGCTTTGACAAACTTACCAAAGAAAGCAAGTCTCATCAAAATGAAAAACAAGAGTTGATTCCTTTTTCATTTCAGATGTAATAGGCATCATGAAGTAGTAGCAGCTGCATTGAGATTAGTGGATATCTCCTTCCTTATTAAATATCTTCCTTATTAAAATGTCTGTTCCTAAAATTTTGTGCTAAATAGAAAATGACAATTGCTTCCTCTGGATAGCCTCTGAAAATCACATTTGTTTGTTATCAGTTTGACATAATAATAGTCTCAGAAGGAAAAATAGGCATCCATTCTAAGCATAATTATCACAAAGGTAACATCTTTATTACAAATACTGTCATCTGAACAAATGTCTGATGAACACATCATTTCCTTTTCATACCAGTGTGGATTCCAGCACTCTTTAACACTACTAATGTCAAGGATAACCATTCAGTTAAACTACTGCAAGACTACATAGGCTTAAATATGGATGCTACGCTGAATTAAAACACTGACTCTAATTGAAAGAGCACCACCTGCTACATGTTAAGATTCAAACCCAGAAACTAGATTCATATTGCTTTAGGCAGCAGACCTGGGTGAATCACCAACAGGATGATTCAGAGCAGGTAAGAGCCTATTGGGTAAGAAAAGGAAAAGCCTGCATAGGCTGCCTGTTTCATTCATTTCCTATTGGGAACAAACCCAGCTTTGCAGGGCAATGTGATGTTCAGTATGTGAGTCACCTGGGACCATCTAAAAGGAAATGGCAGAGGGCTATGTCTGCCTCAGGGCTACCTACCGCTTAAAATTAGTTGCCTGTTTACAATCAGATCACTCTTCTGAGGTAAGGAACCTAAAGGAAGAAATAGGAGCATCGTCTTGCATGATAGCTTAAAGACACTTGGAAAGCATGAGAGTTTTCCAGAGTGGATTTGAACACTCATGTCTTACTTCCCAGCAAACCAACCATGGCCTTGAACTTCATAAAGCAAAAGATGTCCTATGTATAAAAGCTGGTCAATGGCTGGGACAGGAAGGCTAAAAGCTAGTAGAGAAGGAAAGAGAAGAGTGAGCCTGATTCATCAGCTTGGAAACAGGTCTCCTGGCTGAAAAGGGGTCTTATCCATGGTATCTGATCCTGACCTTTTATGCATTGATGCAATGACTTGCTAATGTACATATACCCTTTACTACTCAGCTACTGCAAAATCTTTCTTCTGGGAGATGGGGATTCAAATACTTTCATAGAGTTGAAGAAACACATGTCCCCATTTCTGGATGAGTGTATGAATAAGGATAAGTTGTTGTGTAAAATGTAGCCAGTATGTTCTTCCTCCTTGAGACTTACATACCTCTTCCTCCCTACCTTGCAGGAGAACTGACTCATTTCTGTGCTGTGTGTTGACTGTTTCCCCATATCCTCTATCAATTAAGGCAAGGCTCTAGAAGGTTGTTTTCCCACTCAGCTCTGATTCGCCGTAGAGCTTAGGCAGCAGTTGCCAAGCAGTTGTCAGCATGCTTGCAGAAACTGGCAGAAAACCAAGGTTTTAGTATTATAGAAAAAAATTATACCAAAATGAAGGTAGCAATTGGTTTTCAGTGTCTTTAGGGAAAAGGCATTATTTGAGAGTTTACCATCTGAATCACTCTCTAAGCATGTGGCTACCTGTTATGCCTTTAGTAGAAAAGCTCGCTCAAGAACTTTCTCACTGTAATTCCACCCACATCTTATTTTCACCCTTTACTATAGTAAAGGATATCCTTCACCAGTTTGCAAAATGAAGACTATGGATGAAATGAGAACAGAAGTAGGCCTTTCCACCAAGGAAAGTATCTTGTGAGACTACAGCCTTTCTTTTACATTACTAATTAAAAACAAATGTGTTATAGCCATGTGATGTAGAACAGGTCAAGTTTAACTCATCTAAAGATATGAATGAGTGAAAAAGCAACAGGACAGGATTACTAGATGAGGAACTCCCAATGTATATAGAAAGAAGTATGTCCATTATTTCCCACTAGTTCTTGCATTTCCAATTCAGAGGACCCCTTCTGGAAAGTACCGGATGCCTCAAACTCTGCTTTGACAACACAGTCAATCCAGTTTTAGGGATGCTAGTATCAACTGAAAGCTGTGTCCATGTATGCACAGTAAACTTTTTTTTTTTTTAGTTAACTTTTTATTGTCATATCACTTGAGTGTTTGAGTATCACTTGCTTTTTCTCAGTTGACATGGAAACACAGAGACAACTAGCATTTCAAATTATTTTGTATAGCTAACATGGGAGAAATGTGCCTTTCTGGTCTGGGACACATTTGTGCTGTGAGCGACCTGCTAAAAGACTGGTGCTGCCACTGTAAGCACTGCAGCTGGGACCCATCTCACTTATTTCTGGCTGTCTACCTTCGCTAAATGCAGTTTACAATGAGGTTTGCACACAACGACAGTTACTGCACTGACAGTGTAAGGCAATAACCTTAGGTGTAGACATCTACATTACAGGTGTCTCCCGCTTTACAGTGTACTTACACTGCAAGTTCAGTGATAAGAATGTCGATGTTCTGGTTTATAGTCCTTTAACTGTCTCAGAAAGCTTTATTCAGAGAATACCAGTTTCCACGTAAAGGTCTAAGGTAGTATTTTGCTTGTCTAGACTCACAAAAATTTTGAAAAAAAATAGAATTTTTGTATTTGATTAAAAAATATATTGTTTTCAAGTTTGAAAAGTGATATATTAAAAACTGCTCTCACTCTTGATGGCCTTTTTAATCCACCTGATCTAGGACCCATTTGACAAATACTTTTCACCGTTCCAAAAATATATTTTCAGAAAAATAAATTATTCTGCTTAAAAAGACACCTAAAGCCAAGCAGACTGGCCAGTCAGTTAGTCTTGCCAATCCCAGTGTTTGTTCAGTTATATGCACATGCAACAAGACTTTGCTTACAGAACAATTTTGTTCTGCTGGCATAGTTACTAATGTAACCTAATCATTTATAGTGCGTAGTATGCCCAGTTGCATATATTAAAGTGAGTTATTTCATTGAAAATACTGGTATTATTTGATTTCCAACTTTTAATGGATGCTTAATGGTCATTAACTTTTTTGTTGGATTATTTTGCTCACATTTATCTATTTATTGATTTATTTTCCATTTATTAGCTGTTCTTATTTTTAGCCTCCAGGCACATTCAGAACAAAAACAACGTCTTATGCTTTAATTGTGTAAGACCAAGACTCATCTCTTCGTTAAAGCAATCTCGCCATAACTATACCAGGTTTGGTGTTTCTTAGACCTTTGATGTCATGTTTAAATATATCCACTACAACAAAGGAAATCATTAAGATCAAAGGACTGAAGTAATCAATTTACATTACATACTGGCAGCATTAAACGGACATCATTAGTCTTTAAAAGTATCTCTTTGCTGAACCACAGCAGTACTAGGAACAAAGACCCTTCTCTCACCAGATTTTCACCCAAACATACAATAGTGAAAGCACAGAAAGTCACTGCCCTCATTACACTTATCTGCAACTTTGGAGAAACTTTTAAAAGAGTGTCTTAAATTCTATCATTTTAGTAAGTCTTTCATCTTACGCAGATTCTGTCTTGTCTCAGCAGATGCTCCATTGAGACAACCTGTCACCTCTATGGGCTGTCAGTTTGCAATCCAAGACGTGCAACACCTGTGCCCTTGGAAACTAATGAGGAGAATTGCTGCCTTCTGCAAACTCCATCCTGTGCTTTTGGGAGATGGCATACTATTGCTGCTGTTGTGCAATGGAGCCTGTGTGAGAGAGGGAGGAAGATAAAGGATGAAATGGGGCAGCCAAGGCTACCTCTGCCTCCCTTCCGAAGGGAGTCCCACTATGAGATTGCTCTCGTACAAAGCTGATCATGGAATAATAGCCAAAGGTCACTGAAGTTAACAGAGTTAACAGATAAGGAGCTCCCCTTGTGGTAGTACTGAGGAAATATGTCTACAATTTCCTCCCCTACTCTAATATTTTTTGCTTCACAGGACCCAGTTTGAAAAGCAGGAGCCAGCTCAGACCATTTCAGCCACCCAAGAAATCCCCCACTACCGGTTTGAAAGCACTGCAATCACACTAGCATAAGTGCCAATCTGCAATAATCTCTGTTCATTCAAGGCTGTTCAAAAAGGATGATGACATGTTAATTTTATACCAGCAGACTTTACATCAGGCCTGGAATTGCTGCTTTATGCCGGATCAGTTATTGTTCATCCTTGCAGTACAGACAAAAGCTTAAAGCTGGAATAAGTGCAACGATGGGTTCTGGTCCATTCGACGGATATTTGATGAAGTGGATCAAACACGTCCTGCTGGGATATGGCCACGCACAGATCTGGTATTAATGATGGTGGAATCATGGCCTCGGAGGCGGTGGGACCAAACCACCTGGCCCCGCAACAAAAACCAGGGAGAAGAGAGTCTGTAGAAAAAAAGAATCCCGCTGTTTAGATTTCAGAGCTTCCTTAAATTTCCCATGAATATGCATCAAGAAGTGTGCAGATTTAGACATTGGGATTACTTGGAAACAGATCTGGAGGGTGCAAAGAAGCTCCTTACAATGTTGGCATGGTTTTCAAACTTTAGAAATATTTAAAAACAGATATACAGATTCTTCTTTTTCGTCCTTCCTATGTAATCATAAAAATCGTAAAATCGAAGTGTCTTGTCCACACTGCAAAATGTATCTTAACAACAAAAAAAAGATTTTTAGAGAGAAGAGTTCTTAGAGAGTTCTTCTATAGCTTAAAAAAAAAAAAAAAAAAACTGTTTCTACGTATTCTAGAAAAATTGCTCAAGGGAATCCTATAATATTCAACATTTTCTAAAAATCATGATAGGTTAGGCTATGCTGTGTCCCACAAACATGCCTCATTGGTCTTATACTCCCACATTCCCTGCTTTTGGTTAGTTTTCATAAGGCTACATACGTAGACAGTAAAAATGGTTTAACCATCTCATAATCTTTTAGAAAATTGCAAGACCATTTCCATTTTCTACTGAAATAAATCCCATTGATGGCAAAGAGCTTGGACTTACAGTGATACTGTCGTTTCATGACACTTACTTTAGCAAGTATTTAGCATTTATTGTTAATGTCACTAGCCATACCTGGAACACAGTAAGGTGAATTATTTACTATGCATGCTTTCAATATCTTTTTACAAACAAATTGTTAATCATTTCTGTACACTAGTGATTCAAAATTGTCTTTAAAGTTTACTTTTGTTTCTTAATGTTCTTCCTATTTGCCAGTAATCTACTGAATTTCAGAAACTCTCAAATTTCCAGCGAAAGCCAGTTCTGCAACTTCAAAATTATTTTCCTTAACTTTTCCTGCCGTTCATTTAATATCAGATGATTTATTTAAATGTACTTAGATAAATAAATGCTCTTCACTAGAATGTGCTGTTTTACAACTAATTTTTGTTTTCTGTTATTTAGTACTGCATCAAGTTAACCACTGTTTTTGAGGTCTCAGTTACATTTTTAAGTTAGCAGCTGTCCTAAAATTATATATGTGCTTTTGTGAAATGCATATAATATATCAGCATTTTAAACAGCAAGCAGTTCAAGTAGCATACTAAATTACTTCTATGTTTGCTGAAAATAATAGTTCAATATTTGCCAATTGGCATACATGAAGAAATATGTTACTATTTCATTTTGGTAGCTTGGTAGTTTAGAAATCTTTTCCATCTTGAAATGTTAAATAGAAATGTGAATACTGGGCATTTTCTTCCCAATTCTTTTTGTGCAGTGGATGATTTTGTGCATCATTTTTTTTTTTATGTTGACAGACTGCTGTAATATTTTAAAATGCAATTCCATTTCTACAGCATCTAAATTAAAAAAAAAAAAAAACCCAAGCCTCATATCCACTGTGATTGGGGTACTATTGATTTTTTACTGATTACAGGCTGCAATGAAATTTGAAAAATAAGACTTATTCAGTTATAGGTATGATGGTATATTAATACTTTGATGGACTTGTCATAAAAATTAAGGATCTGTCACAAAAGAATTGTGACTCTTAACTCATTATCCTTCAGGCTGCTCTGCACAGCTACATGCTCTGCTTATATGAAATATAGCCTGGTCTGTGCCTTCTATTCTTTATATTAAATATAGTGTCATGCTTTATTTCATAATTATCTTTCTTCTGGGAAGCTTAAAATTTTACCAAACATTAAATTTCCCAGCAAAAACTCAGAATGAATGTATTCGTATCAAAACACTTGGCTGTAACGCCTAACAGTAGGTGATTTGTGCTCTAATTTTGGCAGTCCAAAAAGAAATAGTCAAAATGTGATGCCAAGTTCTTCCTTTTCAGCTGATCCTCCCCATATCTAAGCGGAAAGCGAGAATGTCCAGATAAATATTTTCAAGTCCATTTGAAGTCCTTCCAAACAAAGGCACAATAAAACGTGTTAGACAACCAGAACATCATTGCAAAACAGGCTGTCTGCACAATCCCAAGACTTATCTCCCAACATATTCTGAAAGGGCTTTCTCAAACTTCCATATAATTGCAGCCTTCTGCTCCCAATCTTTCCCAAGAAATAGAAAAAGTATAGGATGGCCGATTTTGTTCGCAGCAGCTTGCTATCTACTTCTCACAGAAAAACACTCCTTAAAGTAATGGAGCGGATAATACGTTCTCTAAACAACAACAACAACAAAGGGACTCTCAGAATAGCCACAAATCTTTAAGGAAATAATTACTGAAATTGTCAAAAGTAGTAGAAGACACAATTTTTATAAACAGAATGTTTTTTTTGTTTGTGTGCTTGTTTTTTTTACTGCTGCAGGCTATTAGAAAAGTGATAGCTATTTGGTCTTACAACCAACATCATAGCCTACATTTTATCTTTCCTAGAACACTACAGCATCAGTTATTTGAGTTATATATACTACTCCTGTCAGCATTCATATATGCAAGCGAACTTGATAGTTTTTTTTTTTTAAAAAAAAAAGAAGGTATGTTACTACTGTAATCAAGAATCATGCAGGTAATCTCCAGACTAACCAACAAAATATTTAGCTGATTTCTCCCAAAGAAGCACACATATCAGAAACATAGGAAATATTCCTTCCTTTGTCAGACCAGGTGACAAAATATTTCGTCTGGACTGTAATAATTACATTTCAACTGAAAAATTGTGAGTTTTTAACACTATGCAACTAAAAAGAGGGAAAAGGTGAGAGGGTAAAGTCAGTGGATTGGTCAGGAAGGTAATTCAGCTTCCATTTTAATTTGCAAATTGTAAAACAGCTAATAAATATATAAGTGTGAGAGGCTTGGGAGAACCATTCTATATGGCTCCTAACCTAATTATGGGGGAACTGTACAGTTAAATATCTTGGTTTTCTCTCTGCTGCTGTGTGGGTGCATCACCCTCATCCCTTCCAGCCACATGAACATGCAGACACATGATCAATTTCTCAGACTGATGAACAATACCAAAATAAAGACAGGTTTTCTGATCATATCATCAGGCTCATTCAAACCACCCCACACAGCAGAAGTAGAAACATATGGTTAAAGGAATAAAAACAGAGGTTGCATTTTTGCTGTAACCAGCAGACCGATCATCTCAGAGAGCTTTTATGTACAAATCAACTAAGGAAAATCTGAAAGGACAAAGACCTCCAGCTACTGGTCATATCATGTACACCTGATAAAAAGTGGATAAAACTGAATTCCTGAGCTGCACGAAAACCAAACAACATAGGGTATTCCTCTCAACAAAGAGAATTTAGAGTTGTTAGTCTTTTGCATTATCTGTTAGTTTTTCTTCTGTGAAACGGAGAAATTTGTAACGACAGAGAAAGTTTCTGAAAATGGTTGCATATGTGCTTGATGTACCAAAGATGTGTAAGAAATTCTAGATAAACCCCAACAACTATTTTTTTCCTGGCATTCATATTAGCAAAATCACTTGTCATTAGTTTAATTGTACTATGATCAAGAGCATGCTATTAAAACAACTAGTTTTGAGCAGTCCAAGCCTGTGAGCTAATGAACTTGAAATATTCAGAAAATAAGAGTAGTTTTTTTTGGAAACATTTGAAAACTTTCCCTCTCATAGGTACCAGTATGCAAAGATATTAAAGTGTGATTCATCTCTGAAAAGTGACTCAGTAGATGTAGCTATATGGGGTTGCATGGTTTTTATGGTTCAGAAAATTCGTAATATAAGTGCAATGACTACAAGTAAAAAAGAAAAACAGAAAAAAAATTCTGGCTTTTACTGCTGCTTTTCCTCCTAATTCAGCCTAATTCTCAGAGTCAAGCTGGGTTCTTTGTATTAGGAATATAGTAATATAGCATATAGCCAAATTATGCTCTCAGGGACAGCTCTACAACTTTGCATAAGTTAATGAAGATGCAGCCAACAGCTTGGATTATAAAGTTTCAGTCTACTATAAAGGGCTGCATACAGCTACACTGACTCGGCAGGAAGCCAAAGAACAGATGAACCTCCTGTCCCCTGAGCGCTCGCAGCTGCCTCGTTTCCTCTCACGGAATAGTTTATTCCTAGGCAGTTTGGGATAGTTGGAATAGGGGGAAGTGAGTCCCAATGCCTTTCTGATCTAACCTAGGCAGCTGCTTGCAATGCTGAGCTCTCTGGGTTTCCCACTCCGCTACTTTGTGCTTGACTTGCAGCTTGGCCATGCCTAGCAGTGAAGAGCATGGGCTCCCTTCTCCTCTGTGGCCTCCACAGCCCAGAAAAACGTTGCGCTCGATAGAGCCTTCTGCAGACACTTGGGTTCACACAAAAGCCAAAACACAGGAGGGGCACAGCGCAGCCTCACAGGCTGCTTAGTTTGCTAAGAAAAGATAAACGGGGTGAGAAGCAGCACTGGTGTTTTTCAATAAGTGGGCAGATATGGTGCTAACCAGTCATAAGAAACTAATCTGTGGCATCAGAATTTCAGCGTGAAGAAATTTATTTCAAGATAAATGAGTGAAAAGGGTCCAGAAAAGAAATCAGTGCTAAAAGAAGAAGGGTAAATTAGGAATGGCAAATCTATTATTTTTAAACTCCTTTCTTTAGAATGAAGAGATTTGGAAAAAGCACCTTTATCTTCTCTCCTTGTCTTTAATGTTACACAAGTGAAAAACTAATTTCACTAATTCCAAATGAGCTCAAATGTACTCTTCAGAATTATAAGTGTTTGTAGCATGCATGTATTTGAGGGGATGGGCTGATATTTTTGGTTATTTTTATTGTATTTTTTCATTATTGTCTACCTAGTAGACTCCCACACAAACACTCCACTCCATCACTAAGATCTAGATTTTTTTGTGTGCCTAAACAGATTATATAATAACAGGAATATGTGACTTCAGGCAAAATGTAAATTATTTTAAAATCTGGTTATTGAATGACAATGAACAGAACAAGACTTGTATATATATTTAAAAAAAATGCAGAAGGAAAGACTATTTCCCAAAACACTGAAATTGGTTCTTTAAACCGTATACTGATTCCAATCTGCATACAATACTGTCAAACTGAATTGCTTATGCAGAGCAAAAACATTATATATTTTTTTAATAAACTGCTGAAAATAGATTGAGGTTGCACAAAGCACTGTTTTCCAACACCAAAACAGATTAAAACAGATTGCTTTTGACAGTTATAGTGTAGACATTTTTTATATTTCTTTTTCAGCAGTGTCTGTTTTTGTATCATGATCAACTACAGATTTATAGTTAGATTGATAGATTTAGTAGTGATTTTTGAAATAAAGATTTACAATTTGCTTACATTTTAGAGGCAGGCAAATTTCAATCTCTTACATAATTTAACATATAGCCTCTTTTAATTCTAAAATTTCTTCTTTTTGTGCTTGTTTTGAAAATCATTATTCATGCTCAAGTGTTCATGCTACTAAAATGCATGCCAAACAATCCATGGCTCATTGAATTTCTATATCAATACAGAACACACTCTCTCTTTGGAAAAAAAAAAAAGTTTAAGTTAC
This sequence comes from Nothocercus julius, assembly GCA_013398735.1. NCBI lineage: Eukaryota > Metazoa > Chordata > Aves > Tinamiformes > Tinamidae > Nothocercus > Nothocercus julius. The sequence goes on from VZSV01000146.1 coordinate 11,434, forward strand.
TGCTCCGATCTGCAAAGATTTCATCACATTAATAATTTAGATTTAACGCTACTAATTGCATAGAACACGGTACAGAAGTACATAGAAGTACAGAATTACAACCGTTATCAGGGAATTGTGTCTGTGTCTTGCACCTGAGGACACTATCCGCAAATAAGTCCTTACGAGTATAGGAAATAGAGGCCATTTCTGGGATTCTCTGTCTCATTGCTAGTTATGGACGCTGCAGATATTTGTTTGTTGAACTTCTTCATGTGCACTTATGCCCCCAAGAGAAATGCAAAGACTAAGTCTATGCTGGCAAATGAAAAGATTAAATTCTTCACTGCACACCTGAAAACACAGTGTTGCGTTTCTGAACACAGAAGAGCAGTTGACCCTGTTCTTTCAGAAAATCAGATGCAGATGATATGAGTTTAACCAATGGGTCTAGTTTCTAACTTAAGAGAGGTTTCTGTGCGTTGGGTGGTGGTGGCACTCACAGTCTGGCTGTTGGGGACAGCCAAGTGGAGCAGGAGGACATACATTCAGCTGAAGTCTGAGCTCCCGTTTACAGCATCTTCTGTTTCAGTTCTAATCACTTATCTTGGATTCTGTAACTGAGATATGGCTCAAAGAACAACTCAAAAATACAGGTTTCCAGACTGCTGTTACTCCCTGATCAACTATTTCTGTTTTTAAATTTGGAATAGGAGCCAAAAGTCAAAATAGAATGTATACTACACATCAAGGTACAAAATAAGACAGGAGTCAAACATAACTCCTTCCTGCCTTGCCATTCCCCTCATTGCTCACTTTGGGAAGCTGTTGGCTATTTTCCCTCCTAATTTATCTGTGAGACTTGTAGACATCCTTACCCTTTCTCTGCCAGAGGCTGAGAGCCTTTGTGATACTAGCACATTAAAATACATACTCAGATTTTGCTCAGGCAAAAGACCTAGTAAAAGAGGATCAGCAATTCAATTCATATTATTTAAGAGAATTTATCTGCTGAAATAAATAGAGATTTTTGAGTTCCAAAATATCCCATTTAAACAGGCTACCTAAAGTAGTTATCCAGACATGTATATTAAATTGACACAGAAAATGGTCATAGCCCTGATTTTCTGTGATTTTGGTCCTCCTTCCTCACACACAAAAAGGGTTGCAGTCTGATGATACTAACTGAAAAACTGCTACTTAATGCAACGATACTTCCATGCTGGTGATTAAGTGCTGCATTTATAGGTATATTTTGCCTGGGTGTGATTGAGGTTGATTGTGCTTTGTCTCATCTCAAAGGGCCATTATCAATGCCAGTTCAGCAGAGCAGGGCTGTTTTCATGGTCTCTTCCAAGCCCTTTCAAGCATTTCAGCACTGTTCAGGTTGCAGTACCACAAGGCTTCATAGGAACCTGTATTTCTCAATTGCTTTTAAGCTCAGCTGGAGGGAAAATAGCTAAACCTTTCTGTCAGTAAAAGTCATGTGTTTACATTAACTCTTTAAGAACTATTTTTTCCACTTTCCTTCACACTACTGACTCACTGACTTCTATGAGAATTTTTAGTGGAAAAAAACGTAAGTTTGTGCAGAGAAAATAAGATAAAAATCAAAACAAGTACAAAATGGTGTCTAGAAATAGAAAATTCTGCCTGTTTTGAAAGCACTCACATCTAGTATTAGCTTTCTTTTTTCCCTTAAACAGTTTATTAGAGTGAGTTCTGGTTAAATTATAGATATCAAAATATTTTTATTTAATAAAACCTGGAGTGGCAGAACAAGAAAATTCAAAATTATTATGAAAATGAGAAACTTAAAAGAATTATCAAAAGATAAATGTATTTGTTGCATAAAAAAAATAGGAAATGAAATGCTTGCAAACTGGCTACTGTCATTTATGTAGACATGGACACAATCTGTTAATCATATCTATCTCCAAGAATTTTATGGCAAAGCTCATTTTCTGATCCATGCAGTACTACCTTTGAGACAAAACGAGCCAGATCTTCTCCAAGAGAAAAATAACAATTTTTAATACATTTCAAAATTGGATCCTATCTACATACCTCACAGTACCTCATACCTGCAATTTTGTTGATAACTTTCTGTTGTAACCGTTTTGTGCTAACAATGCCCAGCACGGGGATCTTTTCCTTGGCTATCATAAATTTAGTGTATAAATTAACAAAGACATCTACACTGTGGTCCTGGTTCAGGAAAGTATATCTGAACATGCTAAACTGTATGCAGGTGGCTGGCCCACTTGCATTTTAATGTTACCTTGTGATTAGTTGATTTGCTGAATTTGATCCTGTGTGAGAGTACAATGAATCTTTTTTTAGTCCTTTGTTTTTCTTTTCATTACTTCCAGGTCAAAGTATACTTCAGAAAATTATGCTTCCCTCAGAGAAAAGCAGTTCACTCTTAGCAAAGTCGTTTCCGTAGAGAAATCTGAGTGCTCAAAACCAAAGTCAGAACTTGTTGTTGTCTTGAAGAAATTTTGCATTTACATGTGGAATTTTATATTTGTAAGGAACATGTGGTATGAACAGAACAATCATTTAATATCTTTACAGAACTCATGCACAGCGTATGGATAAGGTGCTTTACTGGCAGAATTAAGCAACAGTATTTCCCAGGAACTAGAAATCCCCTATATACTTGTCCCTGTGCTAGTCTCAGTTTGGTAGACATGACAAGGCATGGAGAGAGGTGACATTAGAAAAGAAGGAAGCAAGTTTCAAAAAGTCACATGAAGTTGCTTGTTTTTTAATTTGCAAGCATGAACAGATTATGTCATTACTGAAGGCAAAGGTAAATCTTGCTGTGGCTTCAATGGGTCAGGAATTCAATGCTATGTTTCTGTTGTTTGAAAAATAGGTAGGTTTTGAACAGGAAGATGGGTCACTGTGGCAGAAATGGTGAAAAAAAGCATTTTTTTAAAAGAAATTTTAAAGAGTGCAGAAAACTATGAAGAATGGATGGTTAAGATACTAATCCAGTAAAAATAAGAAGCTCAAAGAAGCAGTGATGTAGACTGGGCAAAGACAAATGTAATTAGAATTTCAAATGGGGAAAGATGAGACATTTAATGACAACTATAAGCGCTGAAGAGATGCAGTGTTAAGATCAGATATGGTTTAGAAGCAGAATTTTAGTGTTTTATTTATCATGAACTACAACAGAGTCATAAGCCATTTCAGGTGAATTGACTTGTTGCAGAATTCCAGAGAACAACTTTTTTTCATGTCCCAAATGCCTTAAGGATGATGGTGAACTAAAAAAATGCTGTGGAAAGATGTAATCTAAGGAAAATTTATATTAAATATGCAATTCCTAATTATAATTGAAATGAAATGCAAGACAATATAAAGGAATGGTAAAAGAATCACAGATACAAAGCAGGAAACGTAGGAAGTTAGGAAATGCCAGAGTTGAGATGGCTCTTATAACTGATAACCTTCATAATTTGAAATAATAGCCATTATAAGATGATATACTGCATAATTACACAATTATAATTGTCATTGGATTCCTGCCTTGTTTAGTACAGGAGCTAGATTATTCTCTGGGAATGAGTCAAGTAGTTTAAAATTGAATATGCAGCTATAATGAGAAAAGTTGAGTAACCTTAAATACAAATAGTTCTGCTAACTCTACCCTCCATCTACATGGAACAGCTACAGAATTATAGAATGATTGACAACAAACCAATACACAGTATGCAGTAGAACTTAAGAGTGTATTTCAATTTACAAGCATATACATACTTGTGTTTTAAATGTCACTAAAAGAATATCCGTTTTCTTCTGGAAATTGAGAGACATGTACTTTCTTGGTCTCTACGCTATTTTCAGGCAGAAAGATCTTTTCTGTAACTTTCTTTTTCTTCAAAATAGAACATAATTATTCTTCTATGAGTGACAAATTTGAAGATAAAATTAAGTCATTTTGCAGTACTGAGTGCAAATAAGCATCTGAACATTTTTTTCCAAAGCACAAAACTGTCATTATTTTCACTCAGATAACTCAAAACCAGAAACATTTGATTTTACCAATCCCTATTCAGTCAAAGAAAAGAAATCACCTTGGCATTGAAAACACACTTGAAGGAAGGTCATCCAAAAACCCCCAATAATTTTCAGTTTATAAAAGCCTAAAAATAGAGGCTTAAGATGAAAGCATCCTTTAACCATGCTGACAACCACTGTGAGTGCATTATACTTGTTATTTTCAAAATGATATATGACAACCACCTTGCACTTCTGTTTGTACATTCAAGATCTGATTCTAGAAGCACAGAAGATAAAATTGTGGTCGCTGTTGACAGCATTAGGAAACTTTTTTTTTTTTTTTTGTATTAACTCTCAAAATCTTACAGATTTGGAGATTATGCATTTGGAAGATGCAGGACTGCTTTGCTTTCCAATTTATCTAATTTCAGAGTTTCTGAATTCCTAATAGTATCTGTTGGAGGAACTGCTGAGTAATAGCACTACAGGAGAAGGGACTAAATTGAAGGTGCCTTTCATTTAGTCCTATCTCTGTTCATGAATTCAGGTGTATTCAGGAAAGAAACTCAGTAGTTATACCACCTAGCCAGTAGCTGTACTGAAGGAGCAGGGTGAGAAAAGTGTGCATATGGATGTACAGAGTTGTTGAGGACTGGAAAACAGGGTCCAAAGTCATGGATTTGAGTGGAAAAATGCAATACAAAAATCACTGTAGGGCAGATCAGTCCCCAGCAGTAAAGTCTAGAACATAATATTAGCGCACACAAAATAGCAGCAGGTAAGTATAAGGGGCATGAAAGAGAGGCAGGCAAGAATAGCAAGGGTTTGTAGTAACAACAGATAAAAAAAACAAATCCCATGATCATCAGTTTTCAAATATGTAGTTAGGAAAACAGTTGGAAGCTGTTTACTAGGAGATGAGGAACACAGTTATATTATGACTGTGATCTACATTGTCTGCCTACCACATAAGAAATAGTCTTTAATGGAAACTCTAGCTCCAAGACTCATGCAATGAAGAATTATGACAACTTCTTTAGGTACTCTACCTGCGTTATTTCTCTGTTAGTCTTACTAATACCTGGTTACTAGTAGTTGTGTGAGAGTGTGCAGGTGTATGTTTATTGGAAACCAATGTTCACATATAATCCAATTTTATCATAGCTCTTGGAATCTTGCTGTATTTTAAAATCTCAGTTATTAAAGTATTAAATGAGAATTTCAGTTTCCATGTATATTATAGTAAATTTCTAAGATAAAAGAGCCAGGAAAAGTTAAGGGCTCAAAAGGCAGCAATAAATAAAAGAGAATATACAAGTTATTTTCACAGTTTCATCATTTAAGCCAGTCTCATATCTTCTGAACGGAGAGCTGGCAGTACTGGAAATCCAGCAATTTTGAAATTGAGCATTTGAAAATCCCCTAATGCTTGATTCTGAGGTTATGCAATTCACAGTATGCTTAAATATACTGGAAAGTATTAGAGACCTGTGATAAGAGCACTGTAAAGACAGGTTCTGTTGCAACTCACAGTGTTGCTGTGATTACACAATTTGTCAAGTCAAGTGAAAACTATTTAAAAGCTTCCTTGAGCTTTTTTCAGTAAGGTTATTTCCCCCACATATATTTGAGTTTTTTTTTTTTTTTTTTTTTTCTTAATAGCATACTAAAAAATTGGAAGTGCAAGTTACAGGAAGGGACTGAGTTAATGCAGAAGACTTTTGCTTCACTATGTTGTACAAAATGCATACCTTTCTCAAAAGAAAGACAGCACTATGCTCTACAGCATAGATTGTTAAAATCTTATAGAGCAGACTAAATAAGAAGGAAATATACTGAAACAAATTAGCAATGCTATACCTGAAAACCTAAATGGGAACACCAGTGCCTTAGGATACCATTCAAATCATAAAAGCACATTCCTGCACAACTCCTGAAACCTATTAAATTTTCAGCCAAAACACAAGCAATTAAAATTATCTTCAAGAGTGTTTTTTGTTGTGTTTTAATATCAAGTCTTGAGAGATTCACGATCTTATTAATTATCTATTTTGCTTGTTTTGCTTGCTTATACAGTGCAGCAAGTACACTGCAAGAGCAGTTAGTCTCTTTGGACCCTCAACATATCAGAATTTGTATGACTAGGTGAAAATTGCTTCATTCTCCATAAATAATGATCAATAATTATGTATTAAATGAGCCAAAAAAAGCACAGAAAGAGAATAACTTGTTAAGCTGATTTTGGAAACATTGGCAAGGTGAGAGAGCTGATAAATCCACTCCACAGTTTACTGATTACTTATATTTCCTATAGGCAAGAAAGGTATTACTTGCCACTGAATTCAGTCCCTTTCAGCTGCAAGCTTCCCAAGAATTATTTTCATAGTCTAGAAGAATCCATTGAATGTCTACTCTGCTCTCTCCAGATCCCATTAAATTTTCAACCTTCTCTATTTCGTATATCTAGATCTCTCTTTCTTTCTTTGGATCTTTGAGATCAATATGATTAGTGTCCTACTGATGAAAACTTGAGATTATTTAGGCAAACTGATGGCTCAGCTGAGAAGATATAAATTGTTATGTAAATTCATTACTTTTCCTGAGCCTCTATAGAGCTATATTGTCCTATAAAGGCTCAGGAAAAGCCCTGTAGAGGCTCAGAGAAGAGCCCTTGTTCATGCCCTGATTTGAAAAAAATAGGAAGGTTTTATCCTGAAACCAAAGTATACTGGAAAGAGAAAGCACCTCATATATGAGTTGAGTCCACCTTCCTCACTTTAGCACTATTTTATTTATATTGTCAGCCTGAATCAATTCTTCTTCTGGTCCTTATTAGGCAGATGAACTGTATTAGGAATCCATGCAAAAGGAGATTGCTTACCAGAAATTTTACCTCTAGCCAAGAGGCCTGCTAGAGAGAGCAATATTAAAGACGTCTAAATTTGAGAAGTCCTCCCCAGATGCAGCTCTGAGTTTAGGCTAAATAAAATGACAAGGAACAGATTATAATAAAAATGAACCATTGACCTGTAACAGAGGTGGTAGTTACCAGGAAAGTCCATAATTTTACTTAGGCCTTGAAGCTCTGGTAAGTACTAGAAAAATGATAAAGTCCAAACATGAGACTCCAACTCCAAAAAACCTCTGGAGCCTGTACCATGGATGGGCAGCTAGAATGGTGGTTTAACAGGCATGGTGTCGAAGGGTTTACAGTTGGACTTGATGATCTTAAAGGTCTTTTCCAACGATAATGATTCTACGATACCTATGGTGAGCAGAATAAACCCCTCATAATCCAGGAGGAAACAGTGCAGTGACCTGCTACACCACTTGGACACCCACAAGTCTACGGGGTCAGATGGGATCTAACCAAGGGTTCTGAGAGAACTGGCAGAAGTGCTCACCAAGGAACTCTCCATCATCTACTAGTGATCCTCATCCTCTCCAGTCGACTGCTAGGGAGGTCCCAGATGACTAGAGACTTGCCAGTGTGACATCTATCTACAGGAAGGGTTGGATGGTGAATTCGGGGAACTACCGGCCTGTCAGCCTGACCTCGGTGTTGGGGAAAGTTTTGGAGCAGATCATCTCGAGGACAATCACACAGCATGGGATTGTAGTGGAGGTGGAGCTGGCAAGCCAGCCAGCCAGTGCACCTCTTGGCAGCGGTGCTGAAGGTGAATTGTGCTGACGTGGGGATGGGAGAGCACAGGGTGAATCTGCATGGGCCCCATGAGTGCCCAGACTGACCATGGTGGCACTCCAAAAGCCAAAAGGCTTCTGAAGCTGCCCTCATTGCTTCCGCCTTTGTGCTTGGCTTTTCTTGTGGCTGAGGGATGTGGAGTTCCTCTGGTTCTGCCCCTGATTTCCTGCATGTCCCTGGAAGTCCCTGCCTCTGACCCCTCCTTGGGATGCCCCTGAGGGAGGAATGCTGACCTGGAGAGCTGGAGCACAGGCTGAGAGGAGCTGGCTCTCCTTCCTGCCCCGGGAGCAGCGCGCTTGGCCATCGCGCAGCCCCCGGCTCTGCCAGGGCTCAGCAGCAGCTTTGAGGGCAGGTGGCTCAAAACCAGCTGC
>VZSV01000146.1:20335-64648 GCA_013398735.1 Nothocercus julius
GTGCTGGGCCGGGGCTGCTGCCTTCCGTGCTTGAACTGGAGAGAGGAAGGCAGCTGGTGAAAGGCAGAGAGGGTTCAGTAGGGCCTGGCAGCGGTTTTCTCATGGAAAACACAAACACAAAACAGGCTTCCTTCCCAAGGGGAGGCATCTGCAGAGCTCTGCTCTTCCCCCGGTGCCTGACTGCCCTAGAAGGGAACTCTGGCCGCACATGGTGCTGCCTGGTGATTAGATTTGCTGCAAATGAGTGCTGTAGGCATGAAAATTTAGGTGAGAGTAATGCAATCATTTATGTTCACAACTATTCTCTGGTCCTGGGTGAGCATGACTAGTTGTATATTTCATATCCAGGGAACTTCTGAGAAACCAGTTCAAACAGAAGGTATTGTATAAAAAACAGCCATTTGTGAAAACTCGCAAGTTAATGAATTTAGTTGGACAATATTTCTCACAAGTCCTCTGTAAAGTCTTATTAGTGACAGAATTTTTTTTAGATAAGCAAAATGCTACTGTTAGTCTGATCTTTAGTTACACAGCTTAAATAGAAACAATCAAACCATAATCTTAAGCCCTGTTGCATTCAGATAGTGCATTCAGATAGGAGGTTCAATTGCAATTTACTCTCTCTAAATCCATGTTGGTTAGAATAACATACTGATACCCAGACTGTAGAAGATTGTATTGAAGATATATTGTCAAAATGAGCATGCTATACATTTCTACAGATGAGTTGTCCTAACTTTATTTTTGAACAATTTAATTTAAAAAGGAAGAGAAAATAATTTATTGGAGGACTCTCATCGTTGTGTTCATTTATTATAAAATAAGGCTGAACACATACTGTGGTAATTGGTAAGTCTATATACTGTCCCATTATAAAGCAGAGCAAAAAATAAACCTGTATTTTTAAAAGCATAGCTTCATTCAAATGTATATGAGCTTGTGATAATGTCTGTATAACCCCTGTTTTTGCTATTCAGTGTAATAAACTATTTCATATAACCTATTTAGGCTGATGATCTGTTTATGAAAGACCAAACTGTGTAACAGAACTAGCTTCATCATGAATACTGTCAATCATTGTAAACTATCACTGGAACTATGACCTTCCTAAAAACACCAAAGGCTGCAGTACTCATTATATTAACTTGAAAAGAAGCTTCCACTTGAAAAGAAATATTCTATTAAGATTTTCTCGGCGTAAAATAGGGATAAATACATACATACTTGCAAGACGTACAGACAGCTTGATAAAAACCAGAGGAATGGCCTATATGGTTTCTTTTTAAAGTTTTGATGGAACTGGCACATTCTCACAAACTATTTTGATACGTCAAATTTGTAATTAAAACTCCATAGAGAATTTTTCATCCAGCTCTATGTGCTTCATAGCATTCATCTTTATTTATTTATTCCTTTAAAAAAAAAAAAAAAAAAAAAAACAGTGTGAGGAATGAGAGGCTCATGTGCTAAAATTATCAGGGGTTTCTACTGATCACAGGTGACCAACTTGAGACTTTAAGATACCCTTTCTCACTGGCCTTGCCTTGGCATCTTTACAGGATTATAGAGATTTAAACCACAGCTCCAGCTGACATTACCTGCTGGTATGAACACTCATCTGTTCTGCAAATCACAGTCCGAGGTATTATGTAGGACAGCCAGAGATAAGGAACAAACAGTAAATGGTCAGTTATGAAAAGCTCAGCTTACGTGCCTTTTTCTGCATCACATAGCAGCTCTGAGGCAGAGACAGGGATAGATTTCTCTCAGCGTTATTTCTCTGAGCTCTTTTGAAAAATCTCTGCTTCATTCATAAGCATGTTCTCTGTGGCTTTAAATGAGTTTCCCCACACAGCAACTTCCTTCAGTGCACAAGTTGAGTAATTCCCCAAGAACCATATATAAAACACCTAAGATACCATCAAGCCCCTACCTTCCCTTTAAAAAAAAAGACAGATCACATAATTAAAGATTGCATTGTAACTCCTAAAACACAATGTAATGCCTATAAGCAGCATTTAAAGTAAAATTTTATATGGCTAGCTTGTAGGATGATACATGTACATAATCCAGGGGCAGACAGGTGTCTTCTGGAGCAACAGCCTCATGCTAAGTACAGGTATCTTTGGACAATTTAACAACTGTATTCATAAAAGTCTCTGTGAAGTATGGGAAGGATGTATTTCTACAGACGTCAATGATTTGGCCATATAAGGGTGATTTTCACTGGAAGAATTAAACAGGCTTTATGATACCAGGGCAAAGTCCAAGTTCCTGTTGGAAAAATCTGAAGGAATGAGATCTTCTTAAGCATAGGTATTTTTGAATAATTTGCCAACGTGGGAAAAATAACATGTTTTCTAATATCAATCTGTAAAACTGTTGAAACACTTTTCCTAAAACTTTCCATCCTGAGACAGATATCCAGCACAGGAAATTTTATTGTGAACAGCTAAAAGGTAACAATGTAAAGCAGAGCCAAAAACAGAATGATATGATGGGAAGAACTAAGCAACCAAAATAGAAGCAACATTAAACAAACAAATAGTAAAATGTCATACTTGAATTCAGCAGATGAAAGAGAGGACTTCGGCTTGTACGAGTCTCTGTCTTGTCCTCTTAAATTGATAGAAACTTTATTTTCTTCATTGTATTTATTATCATTTTACCTTTCTGGAGTTGGGTTGTTTTGTGTCACTATTCTTTCTGTACTACTGAACTTCCCTGAAATATGAAACAATCTTTTTTAGTTGATCTCAATGAAATTATGTCACCAAAATGTACATCAACATAGCAATTAGGCATACACCGGCACAACTCAAGGGGCAACCTGAATGCTATGAGTTTACCACCAAAATAAAGATCAAGCATTATGAATTTGTTTTTCTCCAGACGTATTGCAGATTGAAGAAATCTTATGAATGTAAGAGCAAATCCAGAGTAACACAAGCCATGGACTGCTACCTCAGGACCATACCTGTGGTGAAAACAGCCCAGTAGTAGCAGTAAGATGTACTTATTTTCCTACAAGAAAGAAATCAAGAAAGGGGGGCAGGAGACCTGCATCAAGAAAGGGGGGCAAGGACATCTTGGGAAAAGATAAAGAGAAAAAGAGAGCATACACAGTGTGGAAGAAGCGCCAGACCATGTGGGAACAATATAGGAACATTGTCAGAGAATGCAGGGATGCAACGAGGAAGACCAAAGCCCAACTGAAATTAGAATTAGCAAGAGATATCAGGGACAACAGGAAGGGCTTCTACAAATACATCAGCTGCAAGAGGAAGACTAGGGAGACCGTTGGTCCGCTGCTGAATGGGTGACGGAGGGTACAGATAAGGCAGAGTTACTAAATGCCTTCTTTGCTTCAGTCTTTACTTCTGAGGCTACTCCCCATGAACTACAGAGCCCGGACACAAGAGAGAAAAGTGGGAGAGAGGAGGACTTTCAGCTAGTCGAGGAGGATTGGGTTAGGAATTATTTAGGCAAACTGGACACCCATAAATCCATGGGCCCGGATGGGATGCACCCAAGAGTGTTGAGGGAACTGGTGGGGGTTATTGCTCAGCTGCTTGGCACCACCTTCAAGAGGTCATGGAGGGCAGGGGAGGTGCTGGAGACCTGGAAGAAATCAACATCACTCCAGTCTTCAGAAAGGGCAAGAGGGAGGACCTGGGAAATGGGTCTGCCTCACCTCCAGTCAGCCTCACCTCCATCCCTGGAAAGGTGATGGAACAGCTCACCCTAGGGAATTCTCTAGGCATGTGAAGGAAAAGAAGGTGATCAGGAGCAGTCAGCATGGATTCACCAAGGGAAAGTCATGTTTCACGACCCTGATAGCCTTCTATAATGGAATGACTGGCTGGCTGGACGAAGGGAGAGCCATGGATATTGTCTACCTTGACTTCAACAAGGCTTTCAAGGGTTTCCCATAACACCCTCATATGGATGTTCAGGAAGCACACTTCCTGAACTTCCTGGTTAGAAGACCAGATAGCGAGGTGGATTGAGAACTGGCTGAATGGCAGAGCCCAGAGGGTGGTGATAAATGGATCTGAGTCTAGTTGGAGACCTGTGGCCAGTGATGTCCCCCAGGGGTCAGTACTGGGCCCAGTGCTGTTCAACTTGTTCATTAATGACCTGGACAAGGGCACAGAACACACCCTCAGCAAGTTGGCGGATGATACCATACTGGGTGGAGTGGCCGACACACCAGAGGGCTGTGGTGCCAATCAGAGGTACCTAGACAGGTTGGAGAGTTGGGCAGAGAGGAACCTCCTGAAGTTCAATGAAGGCAAGGGCAGGGTCCTGCACCTGGGGAGGAATCACCCCAGGCACCAGTACAGATTAGGGGTTGACCTGCTGGAAAGCAGCTCCACAGAGAGGGATTTGGGAGCCCTGGTTGACAACAAGTTACCCATGAGGCAGCAATATGTCCTCATGGCCAAGAAGGCCAATGGGATCCTGGCCTGCATCAGGAGGAGTGTTGCCAGCAGGTGGAGGGAGGGGATCCTGCCCCTCTGCTCAGCTCTGATGAGGCCACACCTGGAGTACTGGGGGCAGTTCTGGGCTCCCCAGTACAAGAGGGACGTGGAGCTTCTAGGGAGGGCTCAGCGTAGAGCAATAAAGATGATTAAGGGACTCGAACATCTGTCTTATGAGGAAAGAGTAAGTGAGCTGGGCCTGTTTATCTTGGAGAAGAGAAGACTGAGAGGGGATCTGATCAACATGTACAAGTACCTGAGGGGAGAATGTAAAGAGGATGGGGCCAAACTCTTCTCGGGGGTGGCCAGTGACAGAACAAGGGGTAATGGGTACAAGCTGAAACACAGGAAGTTCCACCTCCATGTGAGGCAGAACTTCTTTCCTGTGAGGGTGCCAGAGCCCTGGCACAGGCTGCCCAGAGAGGCTGTGGAGGCTCCTTCTCTGGAGACCTTCCCAACCCGCCTGGCTGCCACCCTGTGCCCCGTGCTCTGGGTGTCCCTGCTGGAGCAGGGGGGTTGGACTAGATGATCTCGAGAGGTCCCTTCCAACATTAACCATTCTGTATATCTCTAAGGAAAGTCAGGCTGTGCCAGGCACCACATGGTGGAAGAAGAGGGTGCCTGGGGTGCCTAAAGCCTGCATGCCCACTGCAGATTGGTAGTGCTCTGCAGTCCAGAAGTATGATATTTTGAAGAAAAAGGCATCTGAACACTCTCTCACCCCTCTCTCTCTCTTCTTTACACAATTTGTCTTTATATGTTGTTCATACGAATGTTGAAGACAAAATTTTTGTGACAGAGTTTGTATAAAATATCTCTGTCAGGTCATCTTTGGACTTATCTTTTATGACTCATCCTGCAAAATCAAACAAACATACTCTGCATATTATTATTCCTGGCCTGAAAATTGATAAGCGAGTCTTCATGAAGCACAGTTGCTAGGGAGATAAATTTATACTCTGAAGCCAAAATAAGGCATTAGGGATTGACACAAAGCCTAAAATCTAACAATTATATCAACTGGCTGTTGGTTGAACAATGATACTGTGTTTTTTAAGTGGAGATATGTAAACTTCAGCTGAAGCCTACATGTAAAACACAGCCAAAATAAAGAATATAATCTGGTAGATTTGTGCTGACCTTAATATGTGCAGAGATCTGCCAGCTTTTGAGCTTCTGCTTTCCCTCTTCTTAAGGGGCAGCATCTGGACTAGTTGAACTATAGGTTTAGAAATACAAGGTTTTCATAGAAAGTAGAAAAAATGTTCCTCTCCCCTACCTAATTTTATTAGTACTTTTTGAACAACAATAACACTATTGAAATGAAATAATAGTTTCAAATACAAACTAAACAGTCAGCTTAAGTCCTTTTAGCAACTTGAAAAGAATCAAAATTCCGTATGTGCTTTTTAATAGTAGTTCTGCTGTGTTCAATTTTAGCATGATGTGCTGGCCTGTAAAAAGATCTCCTGATACATGGATTGAAATGTATTTCAAAATTTCAAAAATCTCAAACAGAATTTGGTACTAGAATACTAAGTCAACAATTAGAACTGACACACTAAACTTAAAACTGCATTATCTGAAGAGGAAGGAAAGAATTTGATGCCTGGAACACCTGAGGCTGCCGCAGTCCTTATAAAAAAACCTTGTCACAGGATGTGGTCCAGTGATAAACAAGGTCAGCCTAGCATGCCATCTGCTCATGGCATATAAAGTGGATATGTTGTTTTGGGTGTTTTACAACTACATCACTTTCAATCATTTAAAAACAGAAGTGAAATTCCGTTGGAAAAGGAATGCTTACTAAACTGTTAATTAAATGCAGATTAAAATAGGCAAAAAAGAAGAGAACCATAAAATTATATTATCTGCAGGACAGTGAAAGGGCTGTGCATTCTGGGCTCCTGTGGAGGAGAAGAATTATTATCATTCCTCAGCTGACTGTCTAAGGTGCCATGCACAGTGTGACTGAACAGGTTGAGTTAAGCAAAGCTTTGTGAAACTGTGTTTAAGACTATTTCCAGAACAGGATTTTGAAAGTATGGTACTAGCATATTGGGAATGATGCTGTTTCTTTCATTGCACTGAAGGAATATTCACAGTTCTGCAAATGTAAGAAACAAAGTGCATGCACAGGGGATATAAAATCCATTTCCTGTCTAGTCTCTCCCTCTAGAAAGTAAAATCATCTAGTATATGCTTTTTTTGAAATCAAAGAGTTAAAGAGATGCAATTTATATTTCTCAGTCTTGACACTTTTATCAAGTTTACACTCCTCAAAGAAATACAAGTCCTACTGGCTTCACTTGGAGTCATCTGTGAGTCACTGAAGGAACAACTAGCATTTTGCATTCTTTTCAGTTATGAGAAGTAATGCCATTCAGAAGACCATACATTTACACTGTTCTGTAAATTTCTCTGCAGAAAGATTTTAATTCAAGAAAAAATGCTATTAGAAGAGGAAAATGAAAAACCAAGCAAACAAACAAAACACAACTTCTATTATCATAAGCTCTTAATATTCTGGTAGGAATGCATTATTCAGGCATATTCCCATATTAAAGTGATGAATGCATTCATATATTGCAGTATGGGAGGCCACTTCCCCAAAGGCAAGGAAAAATTCTGCCTACCGCTCGTTCAAATACACCCTGAATGGCCAGTATGAGACTTTGACAAACCCGAGTCTTTGCATTGCACGGTGCCCTGAGATTGTTCTTTTTTTCTTCTTTCTTGAGAAGCAGGAATATCAAAGGATTATGACAGCAGGGGCAGACAATGATCAATGGTGTCCCACAATTGTCAGTGGATCTGGACAGTTTTCTCAAAGAGAAGAGAAAAGGCAGAATTGTATAGTATGAACAATAACTTCTCAGCTTCCCTGTGCCACAGGTTCCAGGCAGCTTTCTGCTTCATTAAGGTATTGCCACCTTCTAACTCCTTTCAGATTTCAGAGGCACAGAGTCAAGTGCCAAATGTGATCTATAAAATCACTTTAGTATGCACTTTTTCAAAATACCATATGCAGCCTAAAACAACTCATTTTTTTCAAGTGTTTTCAAACTTTTGTTTCCTCTTGCTTTCTAGTATAAATGCCTGAGTTTTGGAACTTTATCAAATATGTATTAAGTAAAGCATTTTATAGAGAACATATTTTGATACAGATATAAAGACATGGAGATAGACATAGAGATTGAGTTTTCAAATTCCGAAGACTGTTTTAATGGGTTCTTTGCATCAATAAGTAGATGGAATCTCAATGAGACTTTTGATACTGACTTTTAGCAGTGGTAGATATTCACTTGTCATTTTTAGATGAAGTGTTTTTGCAATACTTTAAGAATATACTACAATAGCTTTTAGTCTTTAACTAAGGATTGATTTTGGTAGTGATCACCATTGCTCTGTCCAGAAAGTCATTTACCTATGTGCTTATGGTCACAGAAATGGCTTTCAAGGTCAGTTGAATACCTGAGTATTCAAAGCCAGGCATGAGTTTTAGTATCCCGAGAACCAGGGCCCATTCTGAAAAGTGCTTATCTTTAACCAATATTCTATGGCAAGAAAAGAAAAAAAAAAAAAAAAGAGAGAGAATGAGAGAATCAGTCAATATGGTTTAACAGAATAAATCTGTTGATCTAACCTGGTTTGGAATTCTCTATGAGAAGTCTAAGATCAAAACTCCATCTTTCTTCTTAGAATTCTTGGCAACTTTATGATGAAACTTTACAAATTAAAAGAATAAATAGCATATTTCTACTTGCTCAGTTGGCACGCTTGCTAAAGCTCACAGTGAATATAAAAACTTCCCAATTTAGGGTAGAGTTGTTGTTCAAAGCCTTCTGGCAAATTGGGCATAAATATTAGACTGTATCCTCCAGGCAAGCTCTTCTCCAGCTATTTCAGTGGATGCTCTATTGAAGAAGAAAATAATGAGCTTGCAGCAACTTTGAAGGGATTAAGGAATTGTGTGACTTTTATATGTCTTAATATGAAATGAATATTCACTTTCAATTTATCTAGGCAATTAGTGCGGTGATAGACATATTTGCTTCCATTTTACAAAGTATGTCTGTTAAACTGAAAGCAAGTCTTTGGTTTTATATTCTTCAGCTATTATGCATAAATTCAGTTTAAATCATAAATGAAAGGGATGGCTACTTTATTTTCGGCATGAATATGGATTTAAATTCCATTTATGTAAATTCTTAAATGATATTTAAATGTTTGACACTGGCTATTAAATCCTTCATTCAATATTCTCTATGCTTTGGATCTAGAATGTATCTTCCTAGATAGAGTATATAATAGAAAACAAGACTTACTTCAACTCTTATTCTGCAATGTAGAGCAAGGTATTTCTTTATCTAGTGACATGTTTAGCTTCAGTTCTTATATATTTTGTTATTTTGCTATTTATCTCATGCATTTATTCTTTTACCACTAAATTCCGAGTGCTTCTCACGCAGTTTTGTTACAGCTCAAGCTCGTACTTTGTCTTGAATGACTCCTCCTTCTTCAGATTTTTCTTTCTTTCTTTATTTTTTCTTTCCTGCTATGTGTGTCACTCCTATTTTCTCTAGGGAGCTTGTTTATGCTTGTTATCATTCGTTTTGCTTCTCACACACTTATTTTGTGTTTATTTCACGGCTAGCTACCAATACTTCATTGACTTCAATAAACTTTAAACTGGCCTTGGGGGAGCTTTGCAGAACTTCAGAAGTTTGTCAGAAGACAAGTTGTGCTCAATTTCAAAACAGGGGAGAAAAGATGTATTAATTCTAGCAATAATCTGTTTTGCATGTGAGTGTGACTGAGGGAAGATAGAGTCCCTTCTCAGGAATCTGTATATGCCAGTCAAGCTTCCTCTTTGAGAGGGAGATGCACTTGCTCAGTCCTCACTGCGCTTTTCTGTAACACAGTCCAAAATTTGGTGCAAATTGGATACCCAAAAAGAAACGCTGGAACACACCTGGAATGATAGCAAATGTCCTAAATACATACATGCACACACACACACACACACACACACACACACACACATATATATACATATATACACATATATAGGGCATTGTGCTTTCTTAATAACTGATTATATAGAAGGCAGAAAGGAACATATATACCTGAAGATGATGTGTGATTGGTTAAAAGAGATTTTTGAGTTGGAGTATTCTTACAGGAACCTTTGGAGCAGAGTACAGCTAGGTATCCCAGCTAGCAGTGAAGGTAGGCAGGAGAAGAAAGCAGAGACAGGGCTCTTTCCGAAGAGATGGGCATCAAAAGCAGAAGCTTGGGGTGTGCAAGAAACAAAAGCTCCTGCTCCTTTGGGAAGTGTACTGGATAAACTAAAACAACTTTTTTGGGCATAATGTCTGTTTTATTAGTCTGCACTGGGAAATTTGGAAACTTGAAGAAAGTTTAGGGAGATTATGGGGAAAGGAAGAGGGAAGACACTTTTGATCTCTCTGCCTGCTAGATCGCCTTAGCAACTCTCACAGTTATTGTCTTAACTCATGTGAACTCATGTGACTCCACGCCTTCTAACAATATTTTTCAATGAATAAGGAAGAAAGCTGTTTCAGTTTACATAAACCAAATCTTTTTTTCTTCCCTTTGAAACATATGGATGCATACATTGACCATAAGAAAGTATGCTGTGTTCTTTAAGCAAAACATTTGACCAAAGCTGCATGAAGCACTTCTGCCTCTGTTCACTTTCTCAAAATTATCAGACAACATTCAATTAGCACACCTGGAGCTCAGCACTGGTGGAAGATAGTGTGGAAGAAATTAAATTTCATAATTTCATAAATTCATAAAATACCACCTGATATACTCAAGGATACCCTGGAGGGTCACTTAAATCTTTAAAATGACTCCTACATCTTTTCAGTGTTGGGTAAGGGAGAAAAATCTTGCAGAAATGCAAATGAAATGATTTTTCCATTCTCTTCACCAGAAGCAAAAGCAAGAAAATCTTTGAGCTACTTCCATAGAGGGAAGAGTAACTTCAGTATGAGGTTTTGATGCAATTTCCCATCTATGAGCCTTTTCTTTGTAAAGATTCTTTTCTCAGTTTTAATCAGTCATCTGCAATGACTATTTTGCTGCCATCAGCTTCTGGTTCTTTGATCATTTCTAGCTATTGCTTGTGATTTTACTCACACTGCTTTTAACTCTTAAACTTAAGATCCTCCCCTGTGCTTTTTTTTTGAAAAATACTTGCTGTTTCTGCTGCAAGTCCATGCTTAATTTGTGGCTTGGCTTGGCTGCTTTAATGCCATACTCATTTCTTATTCTCTTTACCTCCCACACTTCTTCAAGTCTCCCTTCTTGATCCTCACTTAGTTCTTGAGCTTATTATGCTGGTCTTTAACTCTTAAACTTGCTGTACATTTGTTTAGCGAGAATGTATTTTATCTTTCCCCTGGCATTTCTTCCTTCAGCCTAAGGAATTCAAAACAGATTCCCTACTGAGTGCTATCTTAATCAGAAAGGTAGCACTCCAGGGCCCTCGCTCCACTAACAAGTCCCTCCACACAGCAGTTCTCTTTGAGCTTTTAATACATTATGCCAATTTTACAGAAATGTAAAAGTTGGGAGACTTACTAGTAAATTAAAATGTTAGAATTTTCAGCTTTTTTTTTATCATTTGGGGACACTATACTGCATTTCTTCTCTAGAGACGCATTTCAAATGTTACAACTGAGCTCTTTAATAGAACAACAGGCCTGACCTTTGATTGAGGCTTTCTAATTATAACAAGAACCCAGACATAAATATTCTATATAATTTAAGAATGGCCACATATCTTATCTGACAACATTGTTTTTTACAATTTTATATCAACAGGAAAAAAACTATTTAAAAACTAAGGAGAACCAAGGAATTGTTCCCACTAAGCTGGAAGAACTAGTAGCAAAACATTAACAAAGTAATTAATCTTATTTATGATTTTTTTTTCTGGCGTTTGATATATATATTATATATATTCGGAGGGCAAGAACTGTAACATACTAGAATCTAATGGAAAGTTAATTGTAGGGAATGTAATAAAGGAAAGGATAAAATGGGAAACATTGTGGTTGATTCTTTCCCCATTAAATGAAATGGAATTTTTATTACACACTTTGAGAGCAAGGAAGAATCCATTCTTGTTTGTTTTTTGATTGAAACATAGTCTTTCAGTCTTTCCATGATAAACTAAACAGTATTAATAAAGTATATTAATATTCATCTTAAATTGAAGTTGTTAATTTATTGCTCTTTTCCCCAGACAAGGGAAAGAAGTGCAGGTTTTAAAAATTCAGGTACCACAAAATGTTAGGATTGAAGATACATTTGTTTTCAACCTCCATCACAGTATAAGCCATTATAAAACTGTTGAAATAAAGCCAAATCTGTCTTTCTAAAAGTGAAATATTAACATATCAGGAAATAAAATGCACTGTTTTCAATTAAAAGATCTTCACTGAAATATAATTACCTCCTATATTGATGTCCAGTGAGCACTTGCCATACAGACTTAATGATAGAATTTATTTGAGATAACAGTTTTGATTGAAGCATTTAGGGCTAACGAATGCATTTAGGACAAGATTTGCAATACTAAAAACAGGTGGAAGTTCAACGAAGGTTATGGAAGCTGCGAGTCTTAGAAGGCAAAGCAGTACCATAGCAGTAGATCTAGCATAGTCATTTTAAGTAGAAATCTCTTAAACACTCCTGATCATCTTCATTTTGAGATTTCTTTAGCAGTATATCTCTGCAGTTACCCACATTTTGCAAGGAACTCTTATCATCCTTTTAAATGTTGTTGCACCTATCCACAAAGATCTTTGTTTACGCATTTCCCACTGGAATGAGTCAGTGCTGTATGCTATACATGTTCTTAATGTTGCTTAGAAATTGCTATTCTGAAAACATTTACTTTTGTGGTGTCATTATGAAATCTGCAGTTAAGGTTTCATGTTAGCAGGTATTCTCTTGTTATAAAAATATTTTTGTAATAAAAATGCGAGTGTGTTTTTTTTTTCTCTGAATATATTTCAAGGTTTAATCATTTGAACTATAACCCTTAGGAACTTCAAACTGAAAATAATAAAACAAATCCTACTGATTACTTAAATCTTAGCAGCTCCTGCCTTAATGGGTCTGGATACAGGTTCATCCATTTATATATACATGTTAGCAGCAACTGCTGTGTGTATGCTAGTGAGAAATTATATTATTCTTCTTAAAGACTAGGAGTTAGAACAGATTCTGATAATTTCTATGGGCTTTTTGAGGTGATGGAGATGTCGTTTAGAATAATATCTGTCATTAGAAATTAAGTGAAGCTTTTAATTTCTAACCTGTCCATCTGAGGTAAGAACTATAGGTAGGCCATACAACAAAATGAAAACTGAGCTGCAGATGACTTTTAGTCACACCATCGTGACACTCTGAACTAATGGGTACGGGACCTTGGTTTCAAGAGAAATGCAAAGGAAACCTTGTTTAAACTTTTTAAGGATGATTTGTTTTCTGACAAAAGGTTCTTTGAAATGTTCATTTTTATGCTAGATTTACCTTACTTCTTAGAGGCTCCATTGAATTTTAATATCTGTTTTTCCCCAGACAGTGTGATTTGCATTTATTATTCTTACAATTAAGCATCATTCAAATTACCTGCATAAATCTGTGATAGTCTCATAATAGCTCATCTCCTGCTGCCTTTCTATGAAGATCACAGAAGACACAGATGACGGATGTGGCGTTTGGAGTGGTTTCTTTTCAACCCTTTTCCAGACCAACTTCCCCCGTCACCTCTTGTCAGAATCAGGGGTTCAAGCTGCTGCAGTCAGGTAGAATTGAATTGCGCTGTGACTGACAGGCAAACCAATTTTTGGCAGACCAGAGGTCTACTGGGGAACACGCAGGAAAGTCACTCTGTGGGTTTACCTCACAAACCCGTTGGAGATGGTGCTGCGTGATAAGTGCTCCTGCGTTCATTTAACAAGAGGCCAATTTAACATTGACCTAAAATTTGGGCCAATATAAAGAGGATACCTCAGCAGGATGCAGGAGAGTAGAGCCACAATAGATATATCTTTGCAGCTCTCCCTGTTTGCGCTAAATGGTACTTTTCTGAGGAGTTCTCCGGATTTCATGTAGCCAGAGGGTGTTGGGGTTTTTTGTTGTTGTTCTTTTTTTAATCTTTGAAAGTTTAGAAGTGTCTCTAAAAGTATCAGAAATGCAGTGCTGGTTTCAGAAAAAAAAATGCTCTGTTAAATATACACTATGCAACTAAGCTTATCCTTGTGTGACCTTCGTAGACATGAGAAGTAAAAATGCCATGTTTTTGGCATTTGGCTTCAGTGCAATTATTCAGATTTTACAAGGTGTCTCTAATAGGTGAATTTAGCTGAACTGAAAATAATAAGGATATACATATTCCCTTTTAGTCTCTTTGTCAGAAGATCCGTGTAAATTAGCAATGATATTTCCCTTAATACAAGAGTGTTGTCTTTTCACAGGCAGTTGGGCATGACAAAATCTCTTCCTGTTGCAGCTTTCCATCTTTCCCATATTTTTTAGGGTAATAGTTTAACAAGGAATTTAGTTTTACATCCAGAGTCTCTGTTAGTCGCATAAATAGTCAGTCTAAGGCAATAAAATGTACCACACATAGAAGCAATTTACCTGTTTAGATATAGGTGATTTCAGATGTAATGTCAGAGTAGCATTTGGTCTTTTTTCTTTCAAATATTTAGTGGATTAAATTGCAGGATAACATAAAATGGCAAAATGATACTAAGGAAAGAATGACATACATAGTTTTATAGTAAGTAAAAGGTTAGAAATATTAATACTAACAATGCTTTTCTGTCATTGCGTGCACCTATCCTGCAAACTACCTGCATTCTCTGGTCTCTTTCTTATTCTTGATCTCTACTATTCCTTTCTTATTCCTCTGCTATTCCAGAGAGAGCTTTATATCTTCTCCTTTGTGTTCTCTGCATATCTGATAGATCTTTTGGAAATATTTCTTTGTGGATATTCAACAGATGTGAGAACCATCAAGTAACTGAGACAGATTAACACTGGATGTCATGATTAATCATTGGATAAAAGTCATGAGAAAAAAATCATGTTTTGAGGCAGCTCCTCGTATGTGATCTAGCACTTTATTTCCAGAATTAAATTAACGCCACAGCTTTCTTTCTCTTCGTTTTTTTTTTTTTTTTTTTTTTTCTGTCACAATACTATTCCTCTTTTCTTGAAGCCATTGTTCACTATTAGCTATTTTCACTATTAACTTTTAATTTTTATAAAAGACATTCTGGCTGCAAAACACGGAAGTATAAATCCAGGGATTGCAAAACCCCTATGGCATACTAGAGAAATCTTATTTATTATTTTTCAAATCTTTGAAACAAGCAGACTGTTCTTGATTTACTCAGAAGATAATTTCCTGAGCTTATAATGGGTTCTTTCCCTTCTCTTGATTATCATATTTCATTCAATATTTCTAATCAGTATAAACTTTATCGTGATGCTTTCCTTCTCTTAACCTAGTACTCCTTAGCTTACTTTCAGAGTATCCCTTCCCATCCTCTTCCTCCTATTTTCACTTTGCAGTTGCTGCCTTCCATTTGTCACTGGTTCATTTTTTTTCTCTCCTAAATATCATGCAGCCTTTCTATTAAAAAGAAAAAGAAGAAAAAAAGAAATCTCTAATCTTTTATTTCAGTTATGTCCAAGATGATTTGGTGTTTTAGAAAGAGCTGTTTTCTGCAAAGATTGATTTTTTTTTGAAAAATTTGATTCAAATTAGGTGATATAAATCAACCCTGACTAACATCTTAGATCAAGATGAGCTCAACAGTTGAATCACTCAAGGCAGAAGATCCTGCTCAGCAAGCTATCTTACTGAAGGTAATTTCAGGAGGTAGTATAGTATTGATGTTAAGGGAATAGATCATTTAAGTTCTAATAGACATGAGGCATTAGTTTATTTTATTTGTAGTTTTTGTTTTGGAAACTAGTTTTCAATGTAGTATGATATGAATTTGTTAGAAAGCTTTCTTGCATCATATGATTCAGGGATTTAGAAATGCACTGATGCTTAGATGTCCAGTGAAATGCTTAAAACATGCAATGACTTTTTAAGAGCGGGTATCCTGAATGTTAAATGGCTGATGTTTTAGATACAGTTGTCTAGAATCAGCATTTCTGTCTATTGAACTTGAAACATGCAGTACAGAAATTACTACCATTAGAAGAAACAAATCCCATAAAATTAAATAATGGACTGACTACAAATTAAAATCGGAATTTGAAATTGCTCCATTATGCTGATTTTACATGCCCCTTAAGATCACTAAGCTATTTGTTTTATTGCTCTGTCAAAGTTCTTTTATCACTGAGATAATTCTGTGGGTAGGAAATTATTAGCAAAGTAGGGTTAAGATTAGCAGAAAAGTTAAGATAACAGAAAAAGGTCAGACATCCTGAATCTACTGTTTTGATGGAAAAAAATACTGAAGCAACAGTGTCATTAATAGCCCCATTTGAAACCATCAGGCAGGTAATAGGTCGTCTTAGCATTACTTCTGGTACTATAGTGGAGATTTGCTAGTTAAGAGGAGCCAAGGATTTGCGTCAGTTAGTAATTTGTTTTTTAGCCTTCCAAATAGCTGGCATTTCTGTGAGTCTATTCATTCCTTTATAGCCGCAAGTACTTATTTTTCTTTGTCTATGAAAATGGAGCAATGGAGCTGTGAAAGTGCACGTAGATTGGAAGCAGGTCTCAAGAGATCACATGCTGACATTATATCAGATGCATCCCTCTGTTGTCATTTATGGTTGAACTCGATGATCTTGAAGGTCTTTTCCAACCACAATAATGATTCTATGATTAAGGCTGCTGGTTGATCTCTGCATAACCTACTATGAGAAGTAAATCATTAGGCTCTTCTGAAGTCAGTATCGATGGACTTTCTTAAAGTTTAGCTAGCTTAAAGTGGAACTTTCTTAAAGTTTAGCTAGCTTAAAGTGGAACTTTCTTAAAGTGTAGTTGAGCTAAAGTGTAGCTCCACTCAGACTCACCTGGTAGTGGAGCCTATAGAAGATGTTCAGCTCTCACTTTTGTCTTTTCCTTCATTTGATTCTCTGAGGTTGTGGTACGCATCTTGTTGGTTTGGGCTGTATTATTTTTTTAGCATGTAGCAAACCAAAAATGTTGTTTATATTTAATCTCTATGTTTTCACAGTCCTGAAAGTCTGACTTTTAAAACCTGTTATAAACTGAAAGTCTTGTTAAGTTGTTGTTTTCTCCTTGTTGAAACCAAATGTTTCTGCATTATTCTCTCTAATTTTATAAGTCTCAATCTCCCTAAAAACACAAGAATCCTTTTCCCTCAGGCAAAAAATGACAACAGCTTCTCTGCTGTAAACAGTCTGAGAACTAACATTTAAGTTTTGGAATATGCACCTCCTGCTATTCAGAAATTCTTTTACTGATGTTAGTAGGAGGTTAATGGATATGGCAAAAATAGAATGCTACTGGACCAGTGGGATTTTTTTTTTTATATACCACAGCTAGATCTTACATAGAAAAGGTACATAAGCAATGCAAGATAGGTCTACACTTGTGCTAATTTTATCATCTTGATCCTTTGCTCCTTCACTAGGCTACTATCACCATCAAAAGAACTTGGTAGGAAGAAATATTCAGCCGCACTGTAGATCTTATTTCTTCTCTTCTTGGGCTATTAATTTTTTTATATATATTTTTCACTTCCCTGTCCATTTGATAAGATGGTGAATTGATTGATAAATTAAGTATCATAGAATCACAGCATCATTGAAGTTGGAAAGAATGATATGGAGACTGTTTAGCCCAGCGCCCCTGCTCAAGGCATGGTGTCTCAAACTACTCTTCGCAATTTTGTGTTAGCTACAAATTTGCTGAGGATGCAACAGTGATGCCTGAGGGGGGATCACACTGCTAGTGACTGGACACCAGCTGGGCTTTGTGCTGTAGATCACTACCCTTTGAGTCTGGTAGATCAGCCAGCTTTCAGTCCATCTGATTATACTGTGATTTCTCTTCAGACCATATATTGTAATTTATTGTATTATATATCAGTGTACCTGAACTGATTATATCAGATTTCTTAAGGGGTAAATTTCCTTTATATTTGACCATACTACCTCATTTGGTATGTAAAAAAGATTAAGAGATTGGAGCGTCTATCGTATCAGGAAATACTAAGCGAGCTGGGCCTGTTTAACCTGGAGAAGAGAAGACTGAGAGGGGATCTGATCAATATGTACAAATACCTGAGGGGAGGATGTAAAGAGGATGGGCCAAGCTCCTCTCCATGGTGGCCAGTGACAGAACAAGGGGTAATGGGTAAAAGTTGAAACATGGGAAGTTCCACCTCCATGTGAGGCAGAACTTCTTTCCTGTGAGGGTGCCAGAGCCCTGGCACAGGCTGCCCAGAGAGGCTGTGCAGGCTCCTTCTCTGGAGACCTTCCCAACCCGCCTGGCTGCCGCCCTGTGCCCCGTGCTCTGGGTGTCCCTGCTGGAGCAGGGGGGTTGGACCAGATGATCTCGAGAGGTCCCTTCCAACCTCAACCATTCTGTGATTCTGTGTAATCCATATGATGCATACTTAGCTTGTCTTAAACTATGATGTGTGCAGAACCGGCCAAGAAAGTATATTTAGCCAGGACATAAAAGTCTGAGCTGCAGGCTGAGATCAAGTTCTTTGACCCTCATATTTTAGATGTAAAGAACCATGAAGTCATTTTGTGACCAGAGACAGATAGTGCAATTATAAAGCAAATAAATAGATTTGAACTGGTATTTTTCTCAACATGATAAACAAACAAAAGCCAAAATCAGACTTTAAAGAACATTAAAAGACATCTATTGAATATAAATCCAAAATAAAAAATTGCTCAACCAAGCACAGTGTCAGTAGCTGTAGAGGCTATACAAGTAGCTATACATATATAATATCTATATATTTCTTTATTTTCAGAAGTTTTGAGCTTTCCTAAAAAGAAATATTTGTCATTCAGGAAGAAACATGTGTGTCATTAAATACAAATACATTTATACATTTTCTTTCTTTTTTTTTTAATTTTTTTTTTTAACTTCTGGCTCCAATTATTACAAGGTTTTGAATAAATCAGGCCCCATGTGACTTGGCCTCTTGATTGACCGACTGCACAGAGTATCATTCTTTCAAAGCAGAACACATGAACCCATGATTTTCTGCTTTAGTTAGTTTAGTTTAGTTAGTTTAGTTTCACGGTTTAGTTTCACGTTTTTTACTATAGAAAGCTGTTACCCTTTTACAAACAAATTCAGAAGGAATTTAGATTTTCAGATGTAAATGCTGTCAAATAATTTGAAAGCTAATGGTGAACCCATCAGTCGAGCTTCTTGTGAAATCCTTTATTCTACCAGAAATGTGCTTGAGCATTTAAATAACAGATGTAATTGAAATATTCAGTATTCAGAAAAGTTGTCATAAATTCAGATAATTATAGATTGAAAAGCTGCAAGTTCCTATAGACATTTGCCTTATTAACCAAATATTTGCAATAAGTATTTTTTTTCAAGTCCAGGGAAGTTTAAAAATTGCTGTGGATACTACATAAAGTTTCTGTGTTTAAAACTTCACAATTCTCTATATAAAAGGACATGGGAATTATTTTGTTTTCTTGTTGTGAAAATAGATATTTAGCCTGTGCAAAGGATTCAAGTTTCTGAGGAATTAAAACTGATCAAACATATAATAGAGGTCTCATGTGGTTTAAATTAAAATAACATAGCAGAAGAACTCAGTGGTGTGTTTGATTAAATCAGTTGCATTAAGAACACAGTTCACACTGTTTAAATCCTGAGGTAATCCCATTTATTACTCTAGCTGGGAAAATTCTGTTGTTTCTGATAGAGTTTTGCAGAACCTATAATTCACGTTGATTTTTTTAAGTTTTTAAGTCAATTAGTGAGCCACCTGGCTGGCTTCAGTCAAAGGTGGCTTATGCTGATAGGTGAGAGAAAGAGGAGATTGTTTGAGAGTATGCCTTGATATAAATGAAATTTGACAATGACTCAGTGAGAACACTTTCTTATCCTAATTGTGGAAGAAATAAATAGAGGACAAGTTGATAGTAAAATTTTAAGTAGTAAAGTTTAGAAAGCTAGAGTAGGAAGTTACCTTAATCAAAGAACATGGTCTCCTAGACCCTTATTCGACTGCTATCCAGCTTTTTAAGTTCTACATTTTAAATGTCAGTTTTAGTTTTCAGTGTTAAATTTTCAGAGTTGTTCAATAGTATGGTGCTGCTCGTAGGACTCTTTGCAGGGTATTAGCCAGTAACTGTATTATGTTTGGTGAGTAGAGAGATTAACTGTAATAGAATGACTTAACGCGCCTGGCTACAGAGTTGTTTGGTCTCTTCTCTCCCCTCCTCTTTGCATCCACAGATAGTAACTTCCTCAGACCACTGACCTGCTGGAGTGTTTGGTCACAAGTCAATAGACTATTTGAGAAATTGGGGGTCTTTTGAACCAGGATCCCACAGGAAAGGATGTGGTGCTTCTATCTCTTTTTGCCTACATTTTATACAAAAAACATTTCTTTTTGCACATATTTCAAGCTAGCATTTCAACTTAGTGTGAATATCACTGGTAACCCTGACAAAGATAACCTCATAAATTCACTCAAAACTGGAGAAAAAAAAAAAAAAGTAAATCTACGTGATTCGCCAATTTTACTTTTGATCTCAGTATGCTTTTGCACTACACTTATTATGTTAGTGCAGAGTAAGCGTTTTCCACATGTCAAGCTGGCACTGCACTCAGACCACTAAAAGCTGAGAGCAGTAGTTTTCTAAACTCTCTCTCCCCTGTAACTTGAGAAGGCTCTTGTTTGAAAGCTCTTGGGTGATTTCAGGGCAAAATTAAAAGCAATCTGAGAGCGTCCATGTGGTAAGGAGCATTAGGAAACAATTTAGAAAGGCATTGCTGGTTGCCTTTGGCTGTCATTACCGAGCTGGAGGTGACTCCTCCACATCCCTGGGTTAGAACTGCAGTCAATTCTCTTTGCGTCTACATGGCATAAGGGGGCAATCTTAGTCTACTGGAAGTGCTACAAATGCCAGACTTTCCCGCCTCCAAGTCTGGAGCAGTTAGTGAGCTTTTTTTTCTTAAGCCACTAGTATGAACTTGAGACAATATTAAACTGTTTGTGTGGAAATTTACAGTTTTCCTCACACATCATATTCCAACATTTAGACTAGCTGTAAGTGCTGTCAGGGTTTTCTGACTTTCAGCAGTTTCCTGAACCTCCTATGTGCAGATTTTATTTATTTATTTATGATTCGTGTTAGGGCAATGAAAAATAAAAGACAATCTTTGAACAAAATTTGGTGTGGTGTGTAATTCTTAGGTACCTGAGGATAAATATACACATTGTAAGGTCTGGCTCAGGACAGACAGAGAACTGCTACAACTATAAAAGCCATGCAGTGCCTTGTAGAAATACTGAGCAACAATAAAACTGTGTTAGCACAACTCTTTCTGGTAATAAATCATATGAGAAATAGATTAAGCCAAACATAATGTAAACAAAATAAAGGATGTGTGTTGGAGCCAAGACCTTAGAATATTCAGGAATTACAAATTTCTCCTGCTGCCCTTTTCCTGTTACTGCTACAACTACCTGCTTAATTTTGAAATCTTTGAGATCTTTGAGAATTTGAATGTAGTCCAGATCCCTTGAACTCAACCTGAGTTTTATTTTCACAAAAGTAAATTGTTTTAATCACAGAAGTTAGCTACAAAGGAAAAAGAGAATCTCTAAGATACATTCAATACAAAATTTCTTAAATAATTATTGGCATGTTATTCAAGGGAAAACAGACCTCTGAATATTTTGGTTCAGTTTAACGTTTTAATACCTTCAATTCCTTGTCACTACCTTTTCCTCTGAATTTCAGAGGTCATTTCCCCTTCGTTTCACCATTTTAGATAGTTCAGCCAGCTAGGCAGTTTATTTTCCTATGTTCCTGTTCACAGTAACCTTTATTTACCTGTAAGATGTACAAGTCGCAATAACTATTACTGCTTTATGACAAACTGCATATGACATAGAAGTGACAGTTCACAGTCAAGAAGTTCAAAATTTTGAATTAAAAAAATCAAAAAAAGATTCTTACCGTAAATGCCTAGTTTCACTAAAGGCCAGAATAGTTCTCAAACTAATGCATTAATCTGTTGCAATAGTCACTTGTTTCTAGAAAAAAGACTTTGGTTTGCAAACACAGTTCAACTTCCCAATCCAAAGCTACTGGAAGTACTTATTTTATAGTAGTACAAATGCATGATTAACCTGAAAAAAAAAATCAGTTTGGAATTTTTTTCCTGAGTCCAGGTCTTCAGCATACAGAGGAAGAGGGTGAAATACCCAAAACCTTTACAAGAAATTGATCTCCTGGACACTACAGGAATTTCCTAGCTGTTCAGGCTGCACAAAGCATATATTTCTCTGGCAGTGCATGATGAAAGATGGGCAATTCCAATGCAACTTAACTGGGGCATAACTTTTATCATCACAGCTGAGACCAATACTGAGTAGATTGTACAGTCCAAGTCTTCTCCATATCACACCAGGAGAGCTGCTGCCATTCATTTCTTGAGACCTTTGTTTAAGCAAAAGATCTTCAACTGTTCATGATATGCTATAAGTAATGTCCTTATATATATATATAATTTATTTTTTATTATTATAATTATTATTTATATATTTATTTCCACCTGCTAACATATCAGAGAGGCTCTAACATGATAATGTATCTGTTAAACTCTTCCTCTTCAATCCAAGTAATTTACTTTCTGTATAGGTCAAACCAATTCTGTATCTGCCAACTCTTGAACTTTTCCTTCTACTTAAATCCTTCTCTTTCCTTCTTATACCTTCTTATAAGTAGAAAATGCTATATAGTATGTGGAAGAGAATTGGTTCTTATGGAAAAAAATCAAGGAAACCTGCACACCTTAAATTCAAATGCTATGTGAGAAATTAGTGTACAATTACTTGATTGTACGCTTATGCTACACAACACTCATTGACTTAAATCTTTGTCTACTGTTGCTGAATAGCAAACTCATTTACTTCAGTAAAAACAAGTCAGTAGAGCATAGCAAAAGAGAGAAAAGAACAACACACACTTTGTAAGAATAGTTCAGCCAATTCCAGCCAATTACCCCAGAAAAAGTTTGTGTGAACTTTTGTTGAAAGGCATGTTGTATCACAAATTACGCATTTCAAATTTTGGTTTCCTACTATTCAGGCTATTGCGTTTTCAAAAGATTCCTCTCAGAAGATAATTAAGAAAGGCCAAAGACATACTGTACTTGCCAAATGTTTGCAACTAAAATTTACCTCATGCAGAGACTAAGAATTTTGTTTGAAAATTAAAAGCCTCGGATGGTTTGAATAATTAAAAAGAGAGAATTACACAATAAATGGTTTACCAGCTCTACTGTTAGCGGTTTGCGATGAAGAGAAAAGAAATAGAAAGTAATAATTTGGAGGACTGGAGGAGAGTTTTTATTTCTCTGTATGCCTGTGTGCTCTCGAGATACAAGACAAAAGCAGACTAGATAATCGTGTTAATCAGAAAACAATACTCTTCTAATGCAAAATTTTTGACATGGCCTATTTTACTGTGAATGCCTAACATGTTTAACCTTATTCTGCCAACACTCACACACAGGCAAATGTACAATGTACAGAAAAAAAAACACAAAATCCACATCCCTATCAACTAGAAAATTTGGTCCCTGTTTTACACTGACTCCCTGATATGGGAAGATGTCTTGGTTTGAGTCAGTAACTCAAGGTTTTAAAAAACAAAATGAATAGAGGCAAGTGAGAGCTTTCTAAAATTACAGTTGTATACATGAAGAGGCATGTAGCCTTTAAATCATAATGGAAACCAATGGTAAACCTCTCATCTATTCACCAAGACAGCATTAAAACAGGTAACATTAAAGATAACACTAAGTTTACTGGCCTCCAGCTCTGGTAACATTGATTTTTACACAAATTAATGAAATAAGGAGTCATATTTTCATTCACATTTGTAATGTATTACAGACAGCATGTTCACTCAAATACGCTTCTAAAGAAAGACATGGGTTTTTCTTTACTGGGTGTACAACTATTACAATGTTGTGCGTTACTTACTTAATCAGCGTTCCAAATAATTTGTATCTAGGCATCGTTGCCCTCTTTTTCAGATATCAAAAAACCAAGGCCCCAGAAATCTGAGATAAATCATGTTTCTGCAAATTTTTGCACTATAGGATATTGGATTCTGACATGTTTATAAGTAATGTGAACTAAGGCTTGCTCAGCCAGTGTGCATAAAGCATTGCTTTGATAGAGACAAAGCAATGCAGATTTAACAAAATTTGTTCAACAAAACTACCTTTGAAATTAAAATTGAGGATTATGATGCCTACTGCTTTTTCTCCCCAGCATCTTGTCACCTACCAGTTTAATTACCTCACAGTTATAACTAAACATTTTTATGGTGAATATTGGTTTTACTATTTCTGATTTCAGAACCAAGTTAATACGAACAATTTCTTATAAAAACATTGGATATTGGTTACAGAATAGATTTCTGTACGTTTGCAACCTTTGAAAAAACTTCTAGGGGAAACAACTCCCTTTCAGAAGAAGAAAGTGGAAACAGTGGATGTGAATTTTTTGACATTCGTGTTAGCTCAGTTAACTCAAAAATTTACAACAGAATTTGTTTCATAAATTGTGTTCCATTTCCTGTACACCTGCAATACAACAGTATTTCAGTATTTGCTGGCATCAGATGTTGGGTTTAGGGTCAAGCAACAGCCTCTGAGAAAACAAAACAAAACAACTTTAGATGTACCTTGTTAATTGAAACTCATTCTGTTTTCACTCTTTCTGATTTTATCCCTACCTACTTGCTATTCCTTTATATGGTCCTTAATTATATTTTGTATATGTGTTGTGTAATCACCTTTTCACACTGTTTATAGGAGTCATATCAGCACCATTGATTCCAAAAAATCTTAATGAAGATCAAAAATAATAATGAAAGTAGCTAAAATATTCTAAGTTGTCTGCTTCCTTAGTGAAAGAAAAAATAGAATGCTGTTATTAAAAATAGGAAAAAGAACTCTTAAATGTAGTCCAAAAGTCACTTTAAAAAAACGCTTGGTGGAATACAAGACACAAGAGCAAATGCTTAAATAATTATGAGAGCAAAACAAACAATTTGGCAGAAGTTTTACTCAAGTATTACTCATTATCTGGTATGATGGATTCTGTGTGTACCAAGTCAGGAATAAAAACGAACCTGAAGTTATTAGGGCCACATTCTACATTTTGTTGAGTGCTCTCTCACCTAGGAGACCACAGACAAAAAATAGTTGTGCGAAGGATTTTAATGTAGATACACTTAGAAACCTAATTGTAGAAGAGACATTGTGAGGAGTTCAAATTCACTTATTTCACAAGCTAAAAAGTAATTTTTTTTTCCGCTAATGGCAAGCTCAGAAAAAGCAGTCTGTGATCAGAAAGGCTTTCTGAACTTATCCTTTCTCATGTTTCAGTTCCATCATAAAAATTCTAAAGGCAACTTATATATTATATTGCAGTTATGTAACATAATTTTCTTTGAATATTGCCCTCAGCATGTCTTAAGCTCCTGGTTTATTTTTAGGGAGCAATTGAATGACCTTGTAATTTCAATTTAGGTACAATTCTACTGATGACCAAAGTAGTGGAAAAAATAGGATTTTAATAAATCCTTTCCAAATGTGAGGCAAAAGTAATAAAAAGCATTTTTTTTCTCTTAACCAGGTACACAGACATTAATTCAAATACACAGCAGGAGCTGAACTAAAGTTATAAAACTTTGTTTTGTTCTCCAGCAGGATTTAGCAGATTTATAATTGATTTCCTTGGAAAGAGTAATAGGAATGACTAATTTTCACATTAGAATATTTGGTCATAGTAAAATAACTCATATTATTCATTTGAAAAAAAATTCTAGAAATAGATTTGATGTATATTAATCAAAAAAAATAGGTTATAGACAGATATCAACATATTGAAAAAAAAAAGAAAAACTATCCCTCTAGATAGTATTTTTTCTCTTTCAGTGTTTTCAGCCTCAAAAAATGTTAAAAAATTTTCTGTGTATATCCCAGCCTTTCAAGAGTGTTAAAAAAATAATGCATAGTTAAAGCAGCATATATGTCTAAGATGCCTAGGTAAGTATGGCAGGATACTTGCCATACCATGGTTCTCCACGCATATGAATTTCACTGGCTGCATATGTATACATGCTCATTTTGAAACATACGTTCATTGTTCTGTTAGTATAGACTTAATGTTTATATTTATATGTTTATTTATTTCAGAGAAGCATTTTGATGAGGCAGGAAGACGATTTTTTTTATTTTTTTTATTTTTTTTAGTTAACAGGAGATAAATTCTCCTGTGAAACTCTCTTGTTAAAAATAGAGTGTTCCAAATGTGCGTGATTATATTTAAAAAGATAGGATTTCAATATTATTTTTCTGAAAATTTATTAACATTGCTTATGTCTAACTGGTTTTGGCAAAAGTGTATCTCAGCACAGAAGGCAACCTACTAACTGCAGCAAGAAGACTTCTCAGCAGCAGAAGTGGGGGACGTTTTAACTCTGAAAGGACAATAAGATTGCCCAGATTTGTGTTCCATTGTACTGCTGCGTTAACATCAAAACATTTTCTCTTAAGTATTTGATTTGGACAATGGGTGCACAGATACTGAGGTGTGCAGAGGGTCACATTTTTAGTCTGCCACATACTGAGACATTTGGATTCATAAATCCAATTTATCACTGGAGTCTGAGCCAAAATGGCTATTTATAGTAATGGGTATAGCCCATGCATTTGAAAAAGAAGAAAAAGATGAGAGCATCAGTGGGGAAACAATCAATTTCCTCAGCTGGAACTGAAAAGATTTAGTGCCACAGTAATGTAGCTAAACAGTTTCTCGACTGAATGTGGCCTCTGTCCAGAAAGCTACAAGCACAAGCAGATTTATGAAAGCAGGATTCAGTTTGAGGTTAACATAGCTAAACTTTAGGGTGGGATTCGGTTGGAGGTGAAGACATATAAATATCTGCTAGGTGCATGTGTTCCCGCCAACATAGAGCAGGGTCAAGATTCAGCTGCACCCAGTGCCATCGAGGCCATGCAGGGTGTTGTGGACACCAAGCAAGGATGGCAGAGGTGTCGCAGGGCTCCCTTTCCGGAGCAGAGGCTGGAGGTCAGGTGGACTAGCACAGGACTAGCAGTGGGATTAAGTGCTGAGGTTCAGGCAAGAGCATCCTATAAGGATGAGGAGATGCAGTTTATGGAGCCACACTGAGCTCACCTCTCTCCCTCTCTCTCCCTTGCTCCCTCTTGTCCTCTCTCCTTCTCTCTCCTTCTCTACTTTGCTGTCTCAGAGGAGAGGTATGGTTTCAGACTGTGGGGTCTGACAGTATGCAGTCATTAGCAGTCCTCCCCCGTGCTCTCTAAATGGGTCCTAGGTGAGAAAATTCAAGCAGGGCAAGACCCATACAAGATCTGAGCAAGCCACAGTATGTAAGGAATATCTTGTTTTTCAATGCCTGAACAAATTCAGTTCTCCTGTGTTTGCCCACAATATGTAAATTTTACTTATCTCATGATCTTTAGGATCCAAAATTTACCACCATATCATTTTTAATCTTTTCACACTTAAATATTTTAGATCTCAATGTGAAAGTCTCTCAATATGTCATGGAAAGAAACAGATGTTGGGAGCAGTTAAGCTTCAATATAATACAAATACTTTGCTATTCACAAAGCAGAATGTATTTCTCTATCTTTATAATCTACGTTGATCCAGGATTCTTTACTGAATGTTGGGAATTCATTCAATGTCTGGAGCACTGCCATTTTCCTTTGGATGCCTGATTTAGCTACCAGATACATAAAATGTGTCCCCAAATCCCTAATGATCAAACAGCTACAGAACCTCAGGAGCAAGTAGTAATCCAGCAAGGGCAGTATTTGATTTACACTGTATAAACATTTCCTCATATTGAGTTTTCTGGCAGAAAGTATTATTCTCTCTCTGCATCTCTTTCTAAATGCTTTTGCTGAAGGAACCTTCCTTCAGGGTGTCATTTACACTGTATTTATGTAATATGTGAAGATAATCATCTTTTCTTGGAGGATGCAAACTGATCAGTGGATCTTCAATTAAATCTTATCTTTAAAACACATAAAGCCAATTTTCAAAGCCTTCTAGTACCCATCTGATGGTATCCCAAAGCTAGAAGAGTTCAGTTGCTACTCCTGCCTCACCTGAGGTCATAATCCTGTTTATTGATATGATAATCATTTTCACAAAAACAATTTCAAAGCCAGAGGCAGACTATGACTTGGGTAGGGAAAAATCACCAGAAGCAATTGAATTCCCGAGAATTAAAAGATGAATCTTGTTTTTACAGAAATATCTCTCCAAAAGAAACAAAATAGTAAAATAAACATATTTTACCTTCTCTACACTAAAGTAAGAACTATTGCGAAAAATTACCTTTTTGCGTCAATGAGCTTTTGAAGTTATATATTAGTCAAAAGCTAGAATTCATCTCTGTAAAACAAATACTTGTAGAAAGTTAAATTCTCATTAAAATTAATAATTTCCAATAATGTTGATTAAATCCTTCAGTAAATATAATCTAAAATGAAAGTTAAAAAAAAATCTACAAAATTGCATATAACAGCAGTAACAAGAGTAATTTACATACCATAGCAAACATGGAAGCCTTTCTTTTAACGTTACGCAGCACATATTTTCTAAAGTATGGGAAATACCTTGATAGGGTGCACCTGTGACATTCCAACAGGATATCATAAATTTATACAACAATTATTCTGATTTTCAGGTGGCTTACAGACACAGCACTTGAGAAAGGAGGATTCTTACCTGACAGACTAAGTGATTCTTAGAGCTTAAACAGCAATAGAAATATTACACTTATTTAAAAAAAAAATTAGAAAATACAGTAGAGTTTCTGATTGCCTTGGATACAAAATCCAAGATATCCAAGATGTAAATTACCAATCCAGTCTTTATATCCAAGATATAAATTACCATTATATAGTAATTTATGGGAATCCAAGAGCTGATAGCTGCTGTTTGAAACAATCAAGTTTGTGCTGCAGTTAGAGACAAAAGCTCTTCTTAATCAACAACCAATTCAAGCAGAGTTGCTTATCAAAGTGAAACAATAAAAGATATGGTAGGTATATATTCAGTGCATGAGAAGTGTTTCAGAAGGCAATCAAAAACAAAAGCAGCACAACACATTTTACGAAATATTGACTCTGAAATAAATTAGGAATTGGATGAATCAGTCTGGGTATTGGAATGGAATAGGGAGATGATATGCAAGTTATAATCTTCTGAGCATTAAAATACAGAAAAACCTCTCTCTTCTAATAATTAGTGTGAAATGGGAACATGAAACAAGGCAGAACACACAGCAGTTTTGCTGATATTTTCACAGCTCTCAGAACACTTTCATGTCACTCCCAGGGAGCAAAAGGTACTAGGTGGGCCCAGTCCTTGGCATGTCATGAGACATCCCTTCAATTCCCTTCCTGCATTTAGAAATTCCAAAGTATGCATTATTTTCCCCAGTGGAATTACCTCAGCTAAATGCTAAGCTCCAACATATAACGGCTGAGTTTCTCTATATCATCTGCAGAGGCGAGTACAGAAGAGAGTCTCCAGAAGAAAGGTGCATCCAAGAGGGAGGGCTTCCTGCGAGTCACCAGCAGTCGCTCCTTCCCTGGGCAGGAGAAGCACCACAGGTATGAATGAGCTCAGTGAAAAATAATGAAATTGAGGACTATTGAATAGGCAAAAACAGCAATAGCAATGAATAACAAGCACTTATTCACCCGACATGTGCAGCTCAATTTCAACTATTTATTACACATCATAACGTGCTAATAAATGTTCTGAAGTATGTCTTGAAAAAGTAATGAAGTCTTAGTAATATAATGTCTCATTATTGTATTCAGCTATTAATTCTGTTTTGAGGAGGGGAAAACATCATTTATTCCTATGAATGTTATGTTTCTTGTGTCTCATATCTATATATATAATATATGGATATATGTGCTGTGTCTGTTTGTCTCCCTCGTTTATCAGTGTTTTTATGATTTTTCTGTTTTCTCATTATATTTCTCCTATTCTAAAGGATTTTTCATTTCACAGATCTTCTCTCTTCCTCTGCCTACCCAAATCTCTTTATCTGAAAGTGATAAATATGAATTTATAATGCCTTGAATTTCATTTCTTCTCTCCTTTCTTTATGCTTGCTAGCTCTGTCCATCGCTGGACTTTTTTCAACATATGCTGTCAATGAATTGGAAAGAGGTATAACAAATAGTTATACACGTTGGTAAAGGGTAGAATTAAGGTTGCATAAGCAACCATAAATCTATCTTTCAAGCAGTTTATTGCAGCAATCCTATACCTGAATGCTCAAGTTAGGATTTATGGTGGTATGCTCTTTCTCAAGTCAATGGCTTAATTTTCCAGCTCTCCATGTGTTGCAATGGTCTCAATTCCTTCTCTGCCCCGGACTAAGTGAAATTCTTTAGGACATGGCTCTACAGATTATTTCGGTTTTGGTAAGTCAGTACTTTCCACTAGAAAGAAAGCTTCATCAGTCATCTTAGACTTGTCTTTTAATAACTGCTTCTCCACTGTGGTGGCAACAGTTTAGTGATTGCCATCAAAAGGGTGAGAGGAATTTTCAACATATATAGATATCCCTTGTGTTCAGAGCATGAAAAGGACAAGAGTATGTAGGTGAGGCTAAACTTTGGAACAAAGGTGAAAAGAATAAATCTTTTTACTGAAACTTTTATTTTCTCTCCAGTCAAATAACAAGAATTTATGAGAAATACTAATATCCGTATATTAGCATTATCTGACAGTGGTATGCCTCTATGAGCTAGAAAAAATGCAACATATTCCTTGTTCTTCGCCAGCAGAATAGCTAGTGTTGGCCAAGGACATGACACAAGATGTAGCCAAGGACATCCAAAATTAATAGGTCTAATCACCAGCAACAGTGCAAGATTCCTATCTTGTTTTAAATGGCTTCAAATTATCTAAGCAAGTTATGAAAGACAGAGAGGTCAGCTAAGAGTTATTTACCAAAAATCTGAAACTGAAATCCAGAAATCTTCATTCACTTCTTACCCATCTCTGGAGGTATCTCAGAACAAATTAAATCTCTCTTTTCCTTATTCCAGTTTTCCAGTCCTATGGAATGATACGTATTTAGCATGGCCTCACCTGATTATTATTATTTTTATTATTATTTTGTCTCTTTGGTCCAAGAGTTATCTGTCCAGGTAGAATCAGGATAGAGCTGTACAATCTCCACACAAGTTCTTCAGGATGGCAATCTGGAAAGCTTTCATATGCAATGTGGGGCTGCCTAAAATGGAGCATTGAAGTAAAAGTGTTGTGCTCCGCTTTGGAAAACTTCAGATTCTTTTATCTTCTTACAGTCTGTGGGTAGGTACCTACACTTATTTTTCTGGAGATGATATCAGACTTAATTCTATAAAGTGAACAAACAGCTGAGTTGGGATGCTTCTGCCTCTGTAACTAGATGATGAGAGGTCTCTGAGAGATTGGTGTCTCCCTTGAGGGAGTTCAAATACACGCTACCTAATTCCTGTCAGAGAAATCAAAACTTCAGCCTGAATGGAGAGGAGCAGTTTCTAGCCTTTTCTCTGAAGTTAAGCCCTACAAAGAAGAGATGTGTTTTGCAGGCTCAGAGAGAGGAAGAATAAATGATGGAGTTGGATCCTCTTCTCAGTCTGCAGTCCTCAGTACATGCTGCTTGGACTACATCTAATTTTTCATTGACTGCCTTTGGGTTAAACAGACAAACAACCCAGGGATGCAGGATCAGGACCAAAGTCCCTCCTTCCGATCTGGAAGTCCTAAACATCAATTTAAATGCTGCCTTTTTATGTCATGATCTCTGTATATGTAATGTAAATAATGCAGTTCGGGGAGTTATTCAGAAGCATGGATCTATTGTATGCATTCACATTTGATTATATCACCCTGTATTTTAGAAGAGATCTTGGGTTTCACATTGACTCCAGTTCAGAAATAATGTTTTCCTCCTTCTAACCTTCAAGAAACTCTATCCCATAAGATTAGACCATGTCTAGACTTCCAAAATATTAACCTTCACTTTGTCCTCTTTGAAGTAGGCTAATGCTTTATGACTTAGGCATAAAAGTAATCAGTTTTTAAGAAATATTATCTGCAATTATGAAATGAAC
The DNA here is from genome assembly GCA_013398735.1 of Nothocercus julius. Lineage (NCBI taxonomy): Eukaryota > Metazoa > Chordata > Aves > Tinamiformes > Tinamidae > Nothocercus > Nothocercus julius. The sequence goes on from VZSV01000146.1 coordinate 52,301, forward strand.
TCCTGCAAGAACAAACTTCAACACCTCCTACTCCAAGCAATAGAAGAACTTTGTCAACTTCTCATTCTTATACATATATATATATATAATATAAAAATACATATGTACTAAGAAAATTATATCTTATTAATGCCAAATATCTTGCCTGCTAGTAAAAAGACATGATCTTAGTAGGATGTGAAATGATACAGTTAATTAGATGTGACTTTATTAAGGTTGCTTGCTGAACAAGCATTGCAAAGGGCTTCTTTGAATTGTACATAGAATAGATACTCCTCAGTAGGTGCAGACCGATCTTCTTCCTTTTAAATATGCCAGTATAACTCAGTTAAATCTCATACCCATGTGTCTACCCTGTGCACATCTTTGTTATCTATTTTTTGAAAGAATCAAAGTAAAAGACCCTACAGAAAGCATCCCTACCTCTTTATTTAAAAACCACAGGCTCTTAAACAGTAGGAAAATGAGAAGTGGATTATATCCTTGATATAACATAAAAAAACATGATGTTAACAAAGAGTTTTTGCACAGGTAGCAGTTTTTTAGCTAAAAGGTAACTTTCATGCCATGATAAAATAAAGTGTTAGTCATATCTTTCCAAATCAACTGAAGGTATTTTTTTCAGCTTGAGAAATTTTAATATCATTATAGATTCTCTGTGCTTCAAAATAACATATAATCAGTCAATAGCATATTCCTAAATTATTTAGTAAATGCACAAAGATAGATCAGACATTTGATAATACCAGAAGCGTAGCAGTGGGTAAAATTGATTGAATGCACTTTGAGCATGAATAAAAGAGTTTATGATTTATTGACACTTTGTAGATTAATCTGAGGCCACATTGTGCAGTGAAGCTGGATAGTAAGTCTGATTTGTAGGATCTTAAAGGACAGTCCTACAAAAAAGGAAAAGAATTATATCACACTTCTTGACTTCTTGTAAATTATCATCTGTAAATAATGGTCAGGAGGGGAACTGTGTTTTTGTTTTGGTTTGGTTTTGCCAGGGTTTCTAATAGTTCTATTATTCATTTTAAAAAAATAAACAAAAATGTTTAAAAAACTTGAAAGAAAACTAATTTTAAAACAAACAAAAAAAGAAATCTGATCTTCTATGCTCTATTGTAAAACTGATGGTTAAAATGCTATGCTGTCATACCCCTCAAATAATTCTTAATTCAGCCAGTCCTTATGGATAACATGATTACCCCACATTCACCAATCCAGACTTCATCAATTTTATGAGCACTTGCTCTGTATTTTAATAGGTGGTTATGTAATGCTAATTTACATTAAAATGTCAATGAATTGAAGGATTTTTGAGTTTTGCAAGCTGACTTTTGTTTTCACTTTAAGCCACAAGTCTCTGTTACCCTCAGTGGAGCACAATGAGAAGTTGTATTATTTTTGTTCTGTAGACACAAAAGATACTTAGATGTCACTAACAGATTCCTTTGTCACTTTCCAATGAATTTTAGATTTTAGTTTTTTTCTCAACTTGTACTGGACAAATAGAAACATATACAAGCTAAATCCTTTGTAACAAGTAATATGACCATCAGGATCCTAAGGGCAGTTATTGAATAAAAGATGTTAAGTATGTCTGCGACAAAAAAGTATTTTATCACTCTATACTGTTGTTGTATGGGCTGCAACAATGTTACTTTGCTTGATAGAAAAAAAACTTATTTTAGATCTCTCCATAGAAGCCTATGTAGACAGATATATAAATATATATATACACATATACGTGATACCTAAAAATGAGATCTGGAAATTACCCCCATAGAATACATATGGGAAAGTTCCCACATAGGGTGATTTATTTAGTGTGAAGGAAGCAGCCCTAAAATTCCTATCATGCCCCAAAATTCATACAACAAAACAATAACTCAGCTTAGTTCTTGTGAGTCAATACCATTTTATATACATTATTAACAACATTTGCTGGAGCTTCCTGCATAGAAAGAAATATTCTGCTACAAAATCCTACATCATATTTCTTTCTACTAGGTCTTCTTGACAAATGTCAATTTTCTTTCAGAATTTGATGCTCTTCCCTCTTCCTTTGCATTACCAGATAACACAAGACAATGTAATCTCATTTTCTCTTGTTGTAAATGTTGAATAAGCTTTCACTGGGGGAAAAGAAAAAAAAAAGATACCATTAGGTACTGTAAGGTGGTGCAAGAAAGTGATCTAACATGCTGTGAAATAAACATTATCTCTGAATACCAATACATATAGAGAGAATTTTGTTATATTTTATATGAGGATGCTATCTGTGAAAGAACAATGCAATATATTTAGAAAAACAGCAGCAAAAGTTGACATGTTTTGAAAGTAGTGTATGAACACAAAAAGAAATCAGAGGTTCAGAGACTAAATTTTGATTTTACTCCAAGAGGTTAGGAGAGAGTCAGACAAGAAAAAAAAAAGAGGTACATTTTGAAAGATGCTATTTAGTCAGTGACTCAGTTAAGCAGAAATAGACTATGCCAAGGGAGAAAATATTATAAAAGAATAATCCTCTCCAATTGTGGAAAGACAAGATGGGAGAAGAGAAGAGAGGACAAAAGAAAATATATACAATATAGAAAATATGAATAAATAAAGCTTGAGAGTGAGGAGTGTGTCAGAGTAACTTAGTGGTAATGACTATATGTGGATCTAAGATAAGAGGGCCCAGCTCTACTGGCATGCACTCAGTTGTGATCTTCAAACAAATTCTGAATCTGACCTCTAAAAAAACATATTTCATTGGATTCTGTAAATTGAATAACTGTCCTTTATTCCTGGATAGCTTTCTTTTGGTATTTGGAAACTTGTGAGAAGGGACTTCTTTCCTATTTTTAATTTTCCCTTCTCATTTCTATAGTATGATATAGTTGTCATCAAGGATAGGAAATTCCTTGTTTGACTTCAGTGCTTGTGTCCACAAAGTATTATTAGAAATCCTAAGAAAGAGAGGGGAAATATTTCTACCATTTACTTGAGGCTATTTTATTTATTCAAAGAAGACATAAATCAGAGGATTCCATGCATAATAAATGAAAAGAAATATGATCTCAAAATATGTTAAAATAAATAGTTTCATGTTAAAAATAACCTAAAAAGTTTGAATGCTATCTTTTTATGGAACTAAAGTTTTAACATGACATCTTTCAGTTGCCAATAAAGAAAGAGACAATTCTTCCAAAATATGAGTTTTTAGGAAACCTTGAATGAATTACCTCATGGCCAACTGCTTAAAATCTATTTAGCCCTAGTTAGATATCATTGCCTTAAGCAAAGGCAATATCAGCACTGTGAAACAGGTGACTCATTCCAAGGTGAGTGGAGGAGATTTCAGATTGCAGGAAGGTCATGTAACATGATAATAGCATTTTTTTTTTTTTTTATGAGAGAACAGGGATAACAATAGTCGAGAAGCATGAAGAAATAAAGCAATAATGAAAGGAATTCAGAAAAACATCCTGTACAATGCTAATACTTGTACAGTTAAATTCCAAGCATTCTATCAAGATATTTACTTTAAAATGTTTGATCCTTTTGAATCAATTAAATTACTGAGTCCAGACTGAGCTCAAGGCAAGTGGCTGGTTCAATAACTTTTAACATAAAGCTGTAATTGAAAATAGAACAGTTTACAGTCCTGCTGAGAAAACCCCTATTCTTATGTTGTAGTGATTCAAGATAACAAGGCACCGCTCAACATAAGTATCTTAGATGGGTGTGCAAACCATAGCCTAAATGATCTTTAATGTTAAAAACCCTACATATATCAAAATTACTGCAAACTCTCAAATGGAGCAGAGTTCTTTTGGGAAATCCTGGCATGAGAAAACTGAAAAATTACACGGATGAGAATTGAGCTGACAAGCTCAAAGGTATACCAAAACTGTAGTGAATTCTATTTGTTTTTTTTTTTTTTTTTTTACACACTACAGTTGGATTTGGGTATGGGCATTAGGGTGTGATCATTACTGAGGGCCATGCATTCTGCTGTCCCGTAATTCTTCTCAAGTTCAGGTTTACTGTTTAGCTTTTATGAAGGTACAACAGAAGACACATTAATTCATTCTGTTTCTATCCTAATTTGTACCTTTAGCTAAAAGGACTCTGATCAATATACTAGGCAATTGTTTTGTAATAAGTGTTAGAAATACTTGTTAATTTTAATTTCTTTTATGTTATTAATTATCATGAATATTGCTACAAACTATAGGCAAATAACAAACATAATTCAAATTTTCTTATACTTCATTTTCCTCTTATTGCTCCATTGAAGTCTTTTTCTAACAAGTTATTAGAAAACTAACAGTTGTTTCATGCATGTCGTGTCGGAGAAGGACTTTTTTTCCATTTAATGTTTAACTTAACAGCATTAACAAGTTTATAGGTATTAGCCCCCAGTGTTATGAAGCAGTTTTAACTAAGAAGCAGGTGACCATTATTTCACTGTAAGTCTTTCTACAGATTTACAGTCAAAAATCTGATGGTGCTTTAGGGATGCCTTCAAAAGAGAGCAGCAAAAAAGGAAAAACAAGGAAAATGTAGGGAAAAAACAATCATTTCAATTGTGAGGGTGGAGGGAAGCAGGGGAAGCAGAATTCCTATGCAAATGACTGATACTACTGGGATATGGTATATGGTGGACACTGGTAGGGCAAGCTTTATTTAAATTTTCATACATCTTGTTAATGCACTGCTTTTGTCACAAACACTTTTGCCGTGCAATCCCTTTCTTTGCCATTGGCAATACTAAGAGTGCCATGATTTCCTGATACACAGGAAAGACTTTAGGCTGTTAAATTCACCACTACTGGGGGCTGCTTTGAAAAGCATATTCTCTATGTCACACTTTTTCACTTTGTAATATCTAGAGAAATTTGAATAAGACACTGTTCATTTTCAGTCATGGCATGGAGGTTTTCTTAGCAGATTTTGCATTCTTATTTTACCTGATAATGTGGCATTTGCCTGTTTACAGATGACATTTGTAGTATAGGTAGCACTGTGTTTAAATAATACTGAAAGGGAGTTATATTTAATTTTAAAAAATTCCCCAAAAGTCAGTAGCATAGGAAGAGATTAAAAGTGCAGAATAAAATTGGAGCTTGATAAAAACATATTTGTCTGATTTCTAGAGTGGTCATACTTACATCGATATAAATCTTTTCCTCCTTACTAGCATTGTTCTATGATCATCTACAGTCTTATCATTTTGCCTAAAACATATAGAAAGGACATCAGTCATTATCTCTGAAAAAAAAAAATGCATTGCCAAGCTGTCTTTATGATTTTAGAAACAAGATAAAAGCTTTATGACTCGAAGAAAACAATCAAATACTTTTTTTGTAGCCACAAGCATCATATTTACTTAAAGGATTGAGACTATAAAAGCAAATATCTCTTACAGGAAGGTAGGACAAAAGCTGTCAGAGAACTGGGTAGTAAATAGCTCTGAAATTGTTTTCTCTGCTTCATTTCCAAAGCTTAAGGCTAAGAATGTTTGACCTTTTACAAATGGAATGGTTTCCTGCAGGTCACACCGCTGTACTGAGTGCGGCTGGTTACATGCAACTGGATGCAATCATTATGAAAGATAAAGCTCTTGCTGCCAGCAGAGGCTCCTGCAGAAGGATGATTTCTAAACCAGTTACATTTGCTTGTTTCAGCCTCAGAAGAGGTGGAAGACTTCTTTCTGCTTCCTCATTCAGTTTTATTCCCAGTGTTTTTCTGATTTGGTGGGGAGGGAGAAAGAAAATTAAATGGTACAATGTTCAAAATGACCTAGGAACTTTAAAGATGTCAGGGAGAGAAATGTCAAACAGAACAAAAAACACACTCTAACTCATCATGTCTGTAGTCCATTAGTTGTCACCTTGACATACCTGTGAAATATGAAAGATATTTCTACTAAATCTCAATTTATTAATATTTTAAATGAATGCCATGTAAACAGGCCAAATTTTGCTCCCATCCAAAAAACCAGATTTTTTAAAATGTTAAACTCAGTAGAATAAGACTTGACTTTACAACCAACTATAGCCAATTTACCTCTGTTGCTCAGCTAGGGGCCAGTGTATGGCAGTCTCAGTGATCACCTCCCTTCAAACAGGGAGCATGCACTGGATGACTGTTCACACCGAGTCAATGACGGTTACTGAAGACTACAAGGTAGAATTTATAAGAGAGCTTCAAAAATATGACTGTGATTATGAAGTCACACAAAAATGTGACTTCAAAAATGTGACTGCTATTGGTCCATTATCAGCCCTTAAAACAGCTGGTTGGTAGAATAAGATGATGGAAAACTCAGGAGGACAATGACAACATTCTTGATCATTGTGAAGGCTCTAGTTGGCATCTCCCATACCCAAGATTTGAATTTGCTCCAGAATGGCTCTCATCTCCATCATCTATCTCTTCTCAAAGGATGAGGACAACACAGTAATGGGCATCAGATACTTTTATGGCTTTCCAGTCACGTGCATGAGAATTGAGACGGCAATTTCAGGCAGTGGGGACAGCAGTATTGGAAGTGGCAGTAGCGGTAATAGGCTGCACATTTTTTGCAATTAAGGTTGAGCAGTGTGCCAGCCTGTACTGAGTACGTTAACCTTAGTGCTGACAGGAACACATACTATGTACTACGCAGACTAAAGTGTAACCCTTCTCCTGTGGGTCACTTTTGTTCTTGTGACTTTTATGGTTTACAAAAAGAATCTGAAAACAAAGTATACACAACTGAAGTAAACAGAAATTATTTATTCACAAGTTCACACAATAGATATGAATGACTGATTCTTGTTAAGACATCCAATAAATGAGTCAGGGAACTGAAAGTCAGACAGGGTAAAGCTGACCTCCCTTGCACTTTGAAATGGGTTGATCTTTAAAGTTGCTGACTATTCAACTCCCTATTCTATGCCTTTTTTCCTTTTTTTTTTTTTATGCCTTCTTTTCTCAGTATGTTTTTTCTTGCATTCTTTGTTATCATCATGTCAACAATTACATATTTTTTGTGAATTGCTTTTGTTATCTTACATGGCTTTAGCTCATGTACTTTCTTACTCATTCATACCAGTTTTCTCAATAGAACTAAGTCAAGGTCACACAGCCAGTCTGCATTAAATTAGGCCTTAAATGAGGGACAGAAAAACCTCAAGGCTGAGGATGAAATGGTGAAGAGGGTATATGCCAGAAAGGCTGTGTAGACACAAGGGTATATTGGAGAGCTATTCCATCTGTCATGTGGTATGCATGTGGCCAGTGCAGTGCTTATGTTGAACAATTTGCACCTACTTCAGTCTGCACCATCAGGTCTGGGAATCAAGATGATATTGATGAAGTTATTTGGCAAGGTCTGCCTCCCCTTAGGAAGCTCAAAGTCTTTTTTTTTTTTTTTTCCCTCATTTAATTTGCTAGATACTATAAGTACATGGGTTTCTTAATACTCTCCATTTGCTATTGAGAGCACTGAAGTAGTTTCAGCATTGTGCAGCATCATTCATGGAGTCTGGCACCCAACTTCTAAGTGCTACTGTGCTTGGGGTGAGAATATGCATTTGTATATATACTTAGAAATTCTCTAATCCTGTGTCCAGGTGATAATTTACTATTTAGTGCCACAGATAGCATTTGCAATTATAATTCTGATAAAATGAATAACAGAAAATTCCATTAACAACTTGAAATAGAAAAAAAATAAAAAATAGAATTTCTTATAAATTGTAATGGTAGAAAATGCAAAGCATTAGAGAGAATTTTGCACAGATGCACATTCAGTATAAAAGAATTCATAAGGGAGAATCTTAGAGAGTAAAGTAAAGCCTTAGTGTTCCTAGTTGATGGGCTCAGTATATCAGAACTGGAATTTCTTCTTTCTTCTCTTTTCTTGGTTTCTTCCTTCAAAAATTCAGGAATTTGTGTTCCAAGTGATTTACAACTCCTGAAAATGATAACCTGGTATATTGTGCAATGTCTTTTTCTGCTGCGAATTTAAAAGACCCTTGGCAAGACCTATACTGTTAATCTAAGTTATTTTATTGATTCCTGTAAAAATAATACATGTAGATTTCAGAGAATTCAACATATAATATGAAGATTATGTTTGTTTTTCCTAGCAAATAATCTGCAGAGGATAATTCAAACTCTGAAGCAAAAGTAGCCTAATAAAAACTATATTAAATATACTGTCTGTACTATACTGTGTCTAGAAAAATAGATAACATTCATTCACCTAAAGAAAATGATTTTTACTTAAATGAAAAGATACTCCAAAATATCACGTACTCCAGTTCTCAATTCAACACACAGTATAATTCCCTGAATTAACTATGCAGTTATAATTAAAGTCATTCATTGTTGTTTTAATTAGCAGTAACAGTGTTCTCCATTTTGTGCTCTGACTATCTTAATAAGTTATGCCTGCTGCAAAAGCTATGATAGTAAACATTAACATGGAACTGTCAGTTAGACACTTTTCTTCGGTTTTCCTTTCAAATGGAGTAGTACTATTAGAATAGGTACTTTAGAAAAACATCGCTCCCACATTGAACGAACAAAATCAGTCTCCGTGTAACACTTAGAAACAAGATTGCTACAGCTACCAAATGGAACTAATAATACTGCCCCCCAAAAAGACAGACAGTCTGATTGTTCTTCTGTTTCTCAAGTTTTGCAAGTACACGCTTATAGCTAAAGTGCGTGGCTGCAGTGTTAAAGAGTCTCTATGTACTTACTTTTTAATTTAGCTTGTCATAAAAGTAGCTTTAGAGAAAAACATAATTAAAATTACAGCATTATTGTATCTCTGTAGTTAAGAGGCTTTCAGCATTTTCATTAAATACTGCTGTTTTCATGGTTTTTCAAAGTGGGCTACAAACATGCACTCCGGTCATAATCTACTGCACATTATATTGGGAGAAAAAAAAACTATCATAGCTGTAACCAGAAATTTCAAGGAAACACACAAGCTTTCTTACCTGCAGAAGATGAAAGAAACAGAAACATCCACAATCCTCTTGCATTTTATAATCCTTTATAGTTTTTTTTTCTCAGTAGTCTTCAAAACAGATTTTTTCTACCTTTTTTTTTCAGCTCAACCATCAGAAACATCATCAAATAAAGGAAAACCATCAGGCCTCCATACTGCAAAGCGATTTTTACAAAGAAAGCACCAGGTTTCATATCCCAAGTCCACTAAAGGCAGTGAAAGTTTTTCCAAATAACTTAGTAGGGCATGGATTTGATCTGAGAGATCAGTTTATGTAACAGCAGTTAGTATATGAATTTTATAAAACTTAATGTGCAAAGCAGTTTTATGTGTTTTTACTATAACTTAATATTATGTTCATCTCACAAATACTGTAATAATAAATAAGATAGGAAAGAAATCAGAAAACAACAAAATCTGAATCATTATTCTAATACATTGAAAACTGGCTTTAAAGAAGTGGAATAGAAATCACACTTTTACAAATATTTCTAAAGAGACTGAATAACAAACAGTTCATTTTGGTAAGTCTCTCACAGTACATTTTGGTAATTCTCTCACACAGATCTGTGAACAGAGGTGTATTGCCTTACACAGAGCCATAAGACCCTGTGTGTCTCAAGATGCAGCCCCTTCTTTCTAATCCTCTAGAGAGGATTAGACCCCTAGAGACACTTTTTCTGCTGCTTATTCAGCTCATTGCCAGAAACATCCGAATAACACTGGCCTGGACAGGTTTGCCCAATTTAGTTATAATTCTAAGCCCCTAGGAATCATGCCTGCAGTGGACGCTGCTTTTGTGCCACACCTGCTATGTTCAGGCCTTATGTATTGATCAAATTTCTTATCTGATACCTAACATACTCAGCGCGAATGAACTGGAGAATTGCACAGAGAACACTGAAGACCTTGCATCAGCCTTCTCCACAGCTTGAACATTTTTCCTCTTTTTAGGAAAAGTTTTATTGTTTCTGAAAAACACAGATACCAGCCTGCACCCCAGGACTTCTCTCTCTGACATCAGCCTGCTCATGTGGAGGCAGCAGGGACACGATGCTTTTCATGATACCTCTTTCTGTCCCACTAATCCTGAGTTTTGGCAGTGCATGATGCAATTACAGCAGGAACACTGAAGACAACCCCACACCACATGTTGGCTGCTGAACCAGCATTTAGGTAGAACAGGAGATTTGAGTTTGGAAAGCAAGGGATGCAAGTCTCAACTTCCTCAGAAGGATGATGTCTGACAAGTATCTTAGCTCTTGGTCAAGTATTCTAACAATAAGTTTATTACATAAAAGGAAACAAAAGTCCCTGCCCTTCAAAACATTAATCTTTTCTAAACAGGTAGGTAGGATTAGGAGCTCTGAATCAGAGAGGCTACTGTAAGTTGTCTTTAACATTACTTTACCCACATTAACAGTTACCAAACCTGGTGTATTTACTGGCTGTTAACTCTTGTATTTTTTTTGGTATCCGTATCTAAATAAAGCTCAGTACCAGTAGGCTATTTATCCTGAAATAGTGACCTACATCTTTTTTAATAAGTGTTTTTCTTTTTTTTTTAGATTGTATACTCTGTCTCTAAAACATGAATTCATAACTCTATTAAATTAATAGGGTGACATGGGCCTGTTCTTGCAAAGCAATCCATATGAATAAATTCTTCTGAAATATGGTGCCCTGATGTTCAGACAAACTCCAGAAACTTTGCAAAATACTTGGCAAGAGAAAAGCAGAGGTAGTGCTCAATTGTTAATTTAATGTTAATTAAATTAATGTTAATTAAATGTAGCTTCTTAAAGTGTTTATATCAGATACTGAAAATCCGTATGTTTGAAAACACATATATGAAACATGTATGAAAACAAAAGTCAACTGTGTTTGTGCTAGAACTGGATCCATCATTTAAATAATTTATCATCAACAATAAAAATTAATTCTGGGATAAAAATAAAAGGTAGAAGTAGGGAAAGAGAAAGAGAGAGCATTTGGCAGAATTCTATAAGTGACTGACAATTTAGGTTCATTCCTACTTCATCCTTTTCTTTCTCTTCCTGGACATTACTCTGGGCAGAAGTTTTGGTGGGTATTTGGTGGGCCCAGCAGCAGTGCAGCCCTGTGTTCAAGAAGTCAGGCAGAGGGGGCAGGAGACCCACGTGGATGAGCAAGGAGCTTGTGGCAATGCTCAACCAGAAGAAGGCAGTATACAGAAAGTGGAAAAAAGGACAGGATCCTTGGGAGAAATACAGGAACGTTGTCAGGGAATGCAGGGAAGCGACACAGAAAGCTAAGGCACCGTTGGAACACAGTCTGGCAAGGGATGTTAAAAATAACAAGAAAAACTTCTTCAAATACATTAACAGCAAAAGGAAGATCAGGGAAAATGTGGGTCCGCTGGTGAATGGGGTGGGTGCCCTGGTTATGAAAAACACAGAAAAAGCAGAGTTGCTGAACGCCTGCTTTGCTTCGGTGTTTACCAAGGGCAGCCCTTTAGAGCCCCAGGCCCCAGGAACAAGAGAGGAAGCGTGGAGAGAGGAAGACCTGCCCTGGGTTGAGGAGGACTGGGTCAGAGAGCACCTAACGAAACTTGATACCCACAGATCCATGGGCCCTGATGGGATGCACCCCAGAGTGCTGCGGGAGCTGGCGGATGTCATAGCTAAGCCGCTCTCCATCATCTTTGAAAGGTCCTGGAGAACGGGGGAGGTGCCGGAGGACTAGAAGAAAGTCAATGTCATGCCAGTCTTCAAAAGAGGCAAGAGGGAAGACCCAGGCAACTACAGGCCAGTGAGCCTCATCTCCATCCCAAGAAAAATGATGGAACAGCTCCTCCTGCGAGTTGTCTCCAGGCACATGGAGGACAAGAAGGTGCTCAGGAGTAGTCAGCATGGATTCACCAAGGGGAAATCCTGCTTGACTAACCTGATCGCCTTCTATGACAGAATGACTGGCTGGATGGATGAGGGGAGAGCGGTGGATGTCATCTACCTTGACTTCAGCAAGGCTTTTGACACCATCCCTCACAACATCCTTCTGGGCAAGCTCCGGAAGTGTGGGATAGATGAGTGGACAGTGAGGTGGATTAGGAATTGGCTGGATGGCAGGGCTCAGAGGGTGGTGATCAATGTCACGGAGTTGAATTGGAGGCCTGTGGTTGGCGGTGTCCCCCAGGGGTCAGTCCTCAGTCCAGTCCTGTTGAATTTATTCATCAATGACCTGGATGAAGGCACAGAGTGCTCCCTCAGCAAGTTTGCTGATGATACCAAACTGGGAGGAGTAGCTGACAGCCCAGAGGGCTGCGCTGCCATCCAGAGGGACCTGGACAGACTGGATAGCTG
>VZSV01000146.1:65168-98357 GCA_013398735.1 Nothocercus julius
AAAATTTTCTTAATAGTGAGGGTGACAGAGCCCTGGCACAGGCTGCCCAGAGAGGTTGTGGAGTCTCCTTCTCTGGAGATCTTCAAAACCTGCTTGGACGCAGTCCTGAGCCACATGCTGTAGGTGACCCTGCATGTGCAGAGGGGTTGAACTAGATGATCTCCAGAGGTCCCTTCCAACCTTAAGCATTCTATGATTCTGTGATTCTATTGGGACTGGTAAGTCTAAATTAACACTTCAGATCTACTGACAGCCTATTCCTTATTTAGCTGTAATGCTGAGAAGTGATAAAGAAATACCAAATGTTTAGGTCGTTAACTGTAGGATTATTACCTTCAGTTCTGTCTGTTCCTCTCTCCTATAGATATCCTACCTATAGAGCAAACTGTATTCCAAGTAGAGCTGGCTGCCATCCACTGGAACAGATAACAGCAAGGGAGGGAAAGTTGTCTTCTAATGTTCTCCTTTTCACATGGGAAATGAAGATATAACACCTTGGGAAAAGGTTACCGTACTCTCTGCAGATCTGGCAAAAATTTACGTCTTCCTGGGGCAGAGAGGGAACTGAGACTATAACTATCAAAATTGTAGCTTTCTCTGAGAAATGCAGCACTCTCGACAAATATGTATGCTTGGCAAAGCCTTAACTGAGTCTTGATCATTCTCATATAACGACAGTAGGAATATAGTAGAAGTACAGTAGAGGATTACAAAGACCCTGCACCTAGCTGGGAATATATCAAAAACAAGTAAGTGGAATGAAAATAATTCAGTAAATGGTCGGTGCTGTGGAGGAGGAGGGAAGAAGCAATGTACGGATACTGTGGGACAGCATGCAGTATTCATGATTTAAAAGTGGGCTATTAAGAACTCCCGTAGTCCATTAGGCCATTCAGTGAGGAAACTGGGCATAAAACAGAAAGAGACCGACTACTTCATATCCTGTAATATTGTGAAACTCCATTTAAAAGAAATACTACAAATAATAACAGGCAATGGAAAGGCATAGTTCAAAGGACAAGTGAGATGTGAAACACTTAAATTGAATTGGAAAATTAAAATCTTTTCTTCTGGACAAACCAATTTCGCTTCTTAATGTGGCAGATTGTCTTTAGCACCATATATGTAATTGTAAAACTGATCACCACAGACAGAATGTGGGATTAACACAAAATATATACTTTTTTTCCTTTCTTCTGGGGAAGGTAAAAATTTGAAAATTTATATTAACAATATAGTCAAGATGAGTACTGGATTAAAATATCTACCTGAAGCTAGTCAATGTAACACACTATTTTATATAAGCTAAAGATTTATCCTTGATGTTGTAAAAAAAATCATTTTGGTGGATGAACTTTTACTCTATGTTTTCTTTTAATGGAATGTGTTCTGACCCAGTTATGCTTCTTCCATTCCTAGGAAACTTTTCTTGCGTTGTGCTAGTAATGCTGAAGCGTAAAATTTAACTGGGAAATACTTGCCAATAAATTAATGTGAATACCGGTGTGAACTATCTCCTGTACCAAGAATTATAAAAAGAGACTGGAACAGCTTGAGTCTTCTAGGTGTGTATTTAGTTTGAGTACTTCAAACCTGAAGGCTGAAGAAGGAATAAATAAGCAGAATTAAAGCAAAATGATTTAGACTTCTACTGGCTTGACAGCAAACACTGGCTGCTTAGTGTTAAAAAACAAACAAAAAAAAATCTGATCATTTACCTCGTCAAACCTCATCACTGTTTCATACTAACAACCTGCAGGTGGCCTGCCTTGACAAAAAAAATAGCATTAATAAGTCATTTAATATTTTAAAAATACTCTCTTGTAATATTTTAGACTTGTCCTTAGAAAAAATTCCTGACAGTTTTAAAATGCCATCTCTAAAGTCAGGCCATCAACTCTTAGAAAACAATTTTGAAAGTCTATAACTTAACATCTGCTGCCATCAAAGGCTAACAATATTTTCATCTGTATTTTGTAGCACATAATTAAAGTTCAAACGTCAATATAGATATATAATTCTGTTTACTGATTTCAGCTTTATAATTAAAAAAACTCACAAGAATTTTGATGCAACTTTTGCAGAAAATGAAGTATAATTTTTTTTTTACATCAGTGTAAAAGAATAAATTTGCAAATTACTATATATAACCTCTCTAGACTGTGTAGTATTTGAAAGCCCAGGCTAAACTCTCTAAAAAAGAGAATCAGGGAGTAGGAAGAAATAGATTGGAATAGCCTCTCAGGGTTTTTCTTGAGGTAGTTCTGCAGTCACTCACTTCTATTTCAGATCTTTTTCTTTGATATATACTTTCATTCCCATTCCCAAATGCCATTCAGAAAAATAAAGTGCTCTTTGCAGTTACATATTGGCATAGGATATTAGCTTGCACTTTACATATAAATACTGGAGTATTTAACAGTACTGGAGGTTCTTCTAAGATAAGTATTTGGATATTGTATTTGGTATTACTCAAGAGGGTGCAAGCAATCTGCATAGATTCACTACTGCCTCTCTCAAAGACTATGAAGAAACAGATTCAACTTCCGTGTCAGCAACGAGACTCCAACTCCCTCATGTACCTCGGTTTCGAATTTATTTTATAATTTTGCTTTTTCTCATTCTTTTACTAATGCTTTGAATAACATATGAAGAGAAATATATTCGTACAATTTGGCTTGATTTACCTGTCAGATTTTACCTTTATTCTATACCTTTTTGAATCTATACTAGGACGGATGCCTTGTTACTCACGAGTCACCTGACAACTATGAGCAGTTTGGGGGTGGTTAGGCAATATTATGTGACAGAAGAAAAAGTGGTCATGCTAGTAGTCTTAAGTCTGTTAGTGCATAATCATTATGCTTGATCTGTAAACCTTCTCCTGAACTACTTCTCTCTTAGGTGTGGACATTGGCTTGTGACTCTTGACCATATAAAGATATTCATTTGTCTTCTTCTGTACAAATATGAAGCTTGATATTTGCCATCAAGTCCCTGAAACCAGAGAAGTCTGGAGCATTGAAGAACTTCCCCTTGGTTGAGGAGTATCAATTATGGGAGCACCTAAACAAACTGGCTATCCACAAGTCCATGGACCTTGACAAGATGCACCTATGAGTGCTAAGGAGCTGGCCAGTGTCTTTGTGAGGTTACTCTTAACTGTCTTTGAAAGGTCAGGATGATCAGGAGAAAGCAAATGTCACCCTTATGTTTAAGAATAGCAAGAAGGAGGATCTGGGGAAATACAGGCTAGTGAGCCATTTTGTGCAGTGGAGGAGGGTTCTCTTTATTAACTATGTGCAGCACAGAATGGACCAAACAAAGTTCTGAATCCAGGGTACTGATCAGAGTATTGATCAGAATCACCAGAGAAAATGCTGGAAACATCATTGACCTTTTCAGCATATTTGGCATCATTCAAAAAAATTAAAACCTCTTTTTGCAAATACAACATGCCAGTCTCAGAAATTAGTTTAGAAAATTACCAAGAGGCTCTGTATTTGGTTTATATTCCATATACCTTTGTAATCATTTGGCAAAGTATCAAGATTAACATTTTCTAGTTCCTTCTATTTTTAGGGATTTTCAAATCTATCTATATATGTGTGAAATTTGAAAAATAGATTTCTATGGAAGAAAAGCCGTTAATATTTTGCTTATACATCATACAAAAATAATTAAACAACTTAGTAGTAATTTCTTTGTGAATATTATTAAAACTATAGTTCAGAGCTCTCTGTAAATTTCTTAAATGAATACAAGTGACATACACATGCTTAATGCTGAAATGTATAGATAAAAATAGAGGCCTTGGAAGGGAAAAAAAGTACATCATAATTTACTTAAATGTTATGGTTGTTTTTTCACAAACTTTTGGGCATTTGCAGTGGGATTTGTTTCAGTTAACTTAGACATCTAACATCTATTTGTCTAAGCTTAAAAAGTCAACATGAAGTCACTGTCATCTAAAGGAAATTGTCACCTCCAGAACAAGAGAAGAAAACCAGACACCTTCAAAGAGTAAAACATCTTCTACTAGGATCAGCATAAAAGATAGATGAAATGAACAGCTTTCTGGAACTACCTTTATCTCCATTAACCATATAGGTATTTTACAGTGATTATCTCACATTTAGGCAAATAACTTTTAGATGTCCAAAATTAAACAAATTTCACCATTATGTTTTGATACTGTACTTTGCATAATGTCATGCATACATGTTGTCACTTATTATGCAAGAATGATTGGTCCTGAAAATCTTTACATAAGGAATGGTGCAGCATCATGAGTGTAAATGCATAAAAAAAATCCAATTTTCTAGATTACATTAATAATATTCTAGTCTCCTTTGATCTGCAACTACTTGGAGAAGCCCTAATATCACATTCGATTTTGTAATCTGCTACTGGTCTTGAGCATTTAGGCATATGCTTCTTGGGATTTGAGAACTGAGCTACTCAATTTACCTTGCAAACTTGGCCACTGAATAATCCCAGGAGCATGTTATGTATACACAAGCATTTTGTATCACTCTGTTCTTATGCAACTACTCTAATTCAGGCTACCAGGGCTTTCATGCTGTCAGATAAAGATAAATGCTACAAAAATTTTGAGTTCCTACCTAACGAAAAAAAAGCCATTTGCTATTTGTGCTAAATACTTGAGAGTGAATTGTATTTTGGTAGGCAAAGTCCAAGTGACCTCTGTGTCCTTGCCTCACTCACCAGAAAGAAAATGTCATGGAAAAAGTTTTGCAAGAAAAATAAATAGAGAAAAACTCTCAACTTATTCTTCTTATCCCTTTCCCTTACCACTATTTTTATCCTGATTGGCAGAACAGACAAAAGAAAACCCTTTTAAAGCCATGAGCTGTTTCAGCAGATTTTCTTCCATGTGACAGAAAGAGCAGGTGAAACACATCTTGACTGAAGACAGACACTAAGCAGAAAAGGAATTAAACTGAAGTTAAATGCCATTCTGTCTTTAGAACAAGCCCTAAGTGTTACTTACAGGACTTGTAACTTTGCTTTAAAATGTTTTTGACAACACAGGTTCACAAAGGAACGCACAGTGACACTAAATGTCCCCCACGCTAGGTTCATCACATTGAATCTCCTGGCTATACCCAAACAAAACAGTAATTACTCTCTAGTCTCAGACCAATTAGTTGGAAAGAATAGAAAAAAAAGTGTATAAATTTTACTGATTTCTCCTCCCAAAGTGAGAAGGAATATGTATCTTTCATATTTGAAGATTCATTTCCAAAAGTATTTCATCTCAGATGACAAGGACTCTGGAATTAAAAAAGACTTCCTTTTTCCTTCCTCTGAAATCTTAAAGAAAATTAGCGAGAAAGTAATTCATTGCTACAAGTTTTGCAGTCTGGATTTGGAGTGATGAGCAGGGTCAAGGAAAATATAATCTATTGTAAGACGTAAGTTTGATAGTAAATTATACTCTATTTAAAATATATATACACATATATACATATATATATATAAAGGCTCCAAGAGGTAGTAGAACCCATATGTCTGCCCAGAAGCAGATAAGGTTTTCTAGGCCTCATATTTCATGAGTGAGTTTTAAATACCCTTAGATGTGAGATAAAGGTTGGTTGTCTTCAAAAATTGTGTTTGCTCAAGCTACGAACAGAAATAAAACTGTAGCTGTAGAGGCAACATGACTGATGAGAAGTGTCTTGAACTGCGATCCCAAATCCTCCTGCAGTTAATTACCTACTTCAAAGTTCTGAGTCTCTGCTTATAGAAATTAGGTGTTGTATCACTTGAAGGTGTTGAAGGCTTTTCTAGAGTCACTTGGAGGTACAGAGAATTAAAATATTGTGTTATCCATGGCCCTCTGTATATAAAATACAATATGCCAGTTGTGAGATAATCCATTATTTCCACAACTTAGCAAACTACTTTTTAAATAGATATGTGCTGAGCTTATTGAGATTTTCTGTTTCCTTTTGTGAGATAGATACTAATGTAAAATAATATGAAATTATTTGTCAGTACATTCAGAAGACCTATGAGTAAATATTAAAAATTAGGTGTGACTTTCTCTTAGATGCTAAGTTCTTACATTTCTATAATGAAAAGACAGAGTATTAGAGTTTTACATTAGCCCCCTCACAAATCTGTATTCCTCAAATATCTTCATCTTTATCAAAGACTGAAACAATCTATCTGACAGTAAAGGGCTAAGCTTTACAAAGTTGTTCTTCTGACACTTTTTTTTGTTTGTTTATTTGTTACTATCAAGTTATAAATAAGTTGTAATTTAAAAGAAATGGAAGAATTTGTATGTGTCTTTTCAGATAATTATGGAAATAAAAATAGCAAATGATAATTTTGACTTTGGAGATTTTTATTCTCATATATATAGAACATCTACATACATGTTTTTGATTTTGTTTTGTTTTGTTTTTCTGGAAGTAATGAGATTTATGGATGTTTCTCCATAGCAGAGAAGATATAACAGAGACAATGTAGGGTTTATTGTTATCATTGGTATTTTTCTACCCTGTACAGTTTTAAATATACAAACACAATAAGACAAGAAACATTGACTATCTTACTGACATAGAACTCATCACGGTTTTCTTGTCCGAGTTCTTCAATATGGTTATGCTTTCAACAGTACTAGTAATGTACCCAAAGATATGTTTTTCCTTATTAGTAGCACCTTTGGGGATCATTAATCTCTACAATAATTGAGAAACACTGTCTAAGCAGTTAGCTTTAAATGACTCATTAGTAGCTGTCTCTTATATTAACAATTTGAGGTATAACTGAGAATAATGGTCAGAAGATAACTATTGTGTCATTGAATTTTTAGTGTTTTGTTAAATTATTGATCTGATGCAACTCTGCACCTGTTTGTGGTGTATAATCATAAGCTATTGGAATCTTTTTTACCCCAAAAGGGCAGAAATTATTATTTTAATCCTTTTTGTCATAAAGCTTCCTATTCTGGTTTGTTATGATTCTGCTGCTGAATTCTGGGATTTGTGATAGATATATTTTCTGTTAGTCTGTCTGACTATCTGTCTATCTATTTGTCATCATTTCTGTATGACCTTCAGTATGGGATTCCCTAAGTTGCTTAGACTTTGCAAGCAGTACATTTCTTACAGAGATGGAAAAGCTATATTTTCTATAGTCTATAGAGAAGACCTTTCAGACTGTAGCACAATCCTCAATGCTTTTAAAATATTTTCTCACTGGTTTTGATTTGGCTTATTTTTTGAAAGCCCAATGAATGAATTATTATATTATTCCTGTAAACATTATGCAAAATGGAGGAAAATATACTTACTGCTAAAATTTGAGACCGTCTCCACACACCATTAAAAAGTTTTGAACAGCTCATCATCTATGTTCTTTTTATTAACAGTCATCATAGTATAATTTTTATAACTGCCACCTGCACAGATTTGTGCCTGTATGAAGCATTTATAACAAGAGTTCTGTCAGCATTTAGTGTTTGACCACAAGTGCTGTCATTGGAAAGTTTGTACTAAAATATTCAGCTTGACTTCAGATCTGTATTTTTACAAACATAAGAGCAGCTGTAGAAATCACTAGGTTACTAAACTGATTGAAAAAGTGGGTGCTGCCAGTTGTTTTCAGCAGTAATGGGCTGAAATCCTTGCTTATCAAAGTACAACTAATTGTTTCTTGGCAGGAATACAAACAATAGTGAAATTTAGTTTAATGTTCAGACATAATTTTAATCTTAAACTTCCCCTCATTTCAAATTTGGTTTTGTCTGAGCTATGATTCTGCTTCTAGAACATTTGGTTGCTTAGTGCCAGACTTTCACATATCCCCACAACATTTGTAGGCAGTTGTGCAGTTGTTGTGACAATTAAGCAAAAATATTTGTGTAATATAGAGTCTCATATTAAATGCAGCAGTGTAATGTGGGAAGGCTTACCAGATCTGTTCATGCTGTGACATTATTTGCACAGTGGGCTTTGTTCTGTTTGCACCTGAATAAATCAAAAGTCTTTTCTTTTTCCCCTTTGAATCCTTGGGTTTACACCAGAATAAACCGTGCATGTTAGGCATGGCTTAGTTCAATAATATCTGAAATAAGTGGCATGGCACAGAGAATGTTCTAGCTGACAGAATCTCAAAATTATTAGTTATATTTATATCAAAGTGCGAGAGAGAACTATTAAACAAGACCTCTCCTACTCTGTACATTAATCCCTAGAGTAGGGGCCCATACTCCGTGGCTTTAGAATTAATGTATCATTATTGCACAATAATTGTGTTGCACAATAGCTGCAGTAACTGTGGAACTTGAAATTGTAATTAAACCCCTTCTCATGTTAAATCTGTTAAGTAGTGCAGTAATCAAGTGTGTACCTCTCAGGAAACTCATAATGTTGTTTTTTAACACAAAGTAAAATCAAGCAGTTTTCTTCTGTCCTATCACATTAATTATTTCAGTGGGTAATATATCCTAGATGACTTCAAAAGAAGTTCACAGAATCACAGAATGGTTGAGGTTGGAAGGGACCTCTAGAGATCATGTAGTCCAACCCCCCTACTCAAGCAGGGACACCTAGAGCATGTGGCACACAAGTTGTTTTGTGCATTTTGGTTTTCCTCATGGCGAGTAAGTGACTAAATCTAGGTACCCAAGATAGGCTAGGATCTATTTTATGTGAACCAGATTTTTGTGAGGATTGGCTTGACTGTCAAAGAAGATACGGCAAACGCAGTCTGCCAAGGAGGTCTGTGTAGTAGTCAAAGTACAAAATATATGGTCATGGGCTGAAGATGCCCAGGATGCTGGAATTTTGGGTACCTTCTGTTTTTCACTTATTCCTCACAGTCATCAACATCTTCCTATGGCCTCCTTCCCATCATCAGAGTGATCTGGCCCTTCTGTGTTGCTGGGTTCACAGAGTCAGGCTCAGCTCCTACTCAGCACAGCACTTCTCTTGTCTTTGGAAAGAAAGTTCCATGTTTACCCTTCAAATGGGAGGCTCCAGAGGTCCTTTCCAACCAGCATCACCGTGACTGTTTTTTTTTTCTTGGAATCACCAAGGCAGTTGTAATTTTAGTGGATATTTTAAGCAAAAGGCATGCACATTTCTACGGTCAAGAGGTACCCGAGTCTGGTGCAGATTACATTTATTTTTAGCTTTCAGACCAGACTCTTCAAGACCTTATGGTCACATTTTGCTAATAATGTAACAAAAGAGAAGAAGAACAGTATTTGGATTCCTTTTGTATTCCAGGAATGGAAATTCGAGAAGTCCTTGAATCGCAAACTGCAATATAGAAGTGATTCTCCTTATGAGAATAGCTCACGTCATGTTGTCTACCAGTGTCAATTCTTCATAGAAATGCAATAAATAAGTAAATAAAAATCAATATTCAGTTCTTTTGGAAATACCATTGAGTTCCCTGCAAATAGTTGTAGACTGCATTTAGATTACCTCCGCCGTCCATCAGGATGCTGAGTTGCCACATTCAGCTGCTGTATTGTCATATGCTCCATGTTGTTATAAAGAGGCAGAGTGCAGGGTCCACATCTTTTGCTGCTCTGTAGGGGAATAGTTAAACAGCAGGACTGGTAAAATGAGTATGCCACTAGCTTTTTCCTAATTTTTTTATGAATATGCTGGTGCAGTCCTGCCAGGGTGCAGTCCTTCAGCTGAACAGAAACCTTGGTTCTGCATCTCCTCTTCTGTTCAGACTAAAGTTCTCAGCATGCTAAAGCAATCTTCCGAGCTCTGGGCAACATCTAGAACATATTAAAATCTCATCTGCATATTTTAAAGATAGATATCACATTTCACATTCTTTTAATATGAAGTGTGTCTGGATTGTTCCCTATTAATCAGAGGTGATATCTTAAAGCCATATGGTACTGTGGTGATGGCTGTCAGGGAAGAACTTGAAATGAACTAACAGTATATAAACACCTCCTGACAGCCTATATTTGGCCTGGCAATCTGGACTCCAAGCAAAAGGCTCATTAGCTACTTGGTAGTTAACTATGTTATTACCAAACAGAATGCATGAAATTTAGTTTAAAGAGGTGTGGGCTCAGATGTCATTAATGCATAGATTTATTTTCTGTTGTATCATTTATTTTTTGTTTATCATTTCTGTAATATCATAGATTAGTAATGCAAAAATAGATTGCTATGCAAAAATACTAGCAACTTGCATACAAACAATACAAACATTGCTGATATGCATTCTTGCTTTTCTTTTTTTTTTTTTTTTAACTATTCTTTTGGCTTTCCAAAATCATTTTTGCAAAGAAGTATAAATACTATGCTAATGTAATACATGCCTTGCAACTACAAAATGTTGCAGAAGCTTGTATTTATTACCCACTGTACACTCACCCTTTTCTCCTGAATGTTATTTTCATAATAGACAGACACAGAGAAAACCTATCTTTCACACTTTAATGGAACATGACAGTAGCAGTTAAGCCTGCATAGGAGTAATTATCTCCACCCAGCATCACACTCATCTTCTTCCTTTGAATTGTAACTAAATAGATAGCCATTCTATTCCCTTGCAGTAGTATACATCTACCTTGGCTAAGCTATCTGTGTAGCAGAAATGATGTGGCAGCATTCAATTTTATTTTTCAGTTCAGCTTAGTACTGCATATCATTCTGATTTAAAAGCTGAACCATGTAGTAACAAAAGGATATTGGAGGGCTGAGATTTGTATGGCAGAGTGAGAAAAGAACATATTAAGAGGGATTTACCGTTATGTGACACTGTTTACACTTAAATTCTCTTAGAATAGTATAAGACCCAATGCTCTCCATTATTTTCAATAATCACCTGAAATGACTTAAAAATATGAAATATTTTCTGGTGAACAAACAGAAATGGCATAAAAAGTGGAGGAATGATAAATAATATTGGAAAATGATCAGATACAGAGGGAAGTGGACCATTAGGCAACTGATTTAGGTGTATTTTAGCATTGTCATGCATGCAGCAATACATCTACAAACACAGTTTGTAGGATATAGGGACTACAATCAGATAACTCAGCATATGTTTTCAGCAAAAATAATTGTTAAAAATAAAGGGATAGTAGGACTATTCCATATAAAACCAGAATATTAAGGTCCAAAAATAGAGGGTAACTCTACTGTAGGTCTACTGTTACTTAAAATATCAATGTGGTTAATATCAGAGCAGTACTTACATTGCAAAATTGGCACCTGTGCTTAAGAGGATATTGAAAAATGAAAGAGGCAATCAAAAAAGAGAGACAGTCACATCTTAGAAATGAAAGAGAAATTCTCTTTCTATGATACAACTGTTATATCTTAGAGATGATAAAAAGGCCTTAAAGCTCAGATGACTAGCAAAGAAATGCCTAGATTACACTATGCACGTTTCTTCATAAGGAGAAAAAGCCAGGTTCTGAAATCTTATCAGTCTGTGAGGGAAAGGCATAACAAAAGCTGAGTTCTAGATGCTGAAGTCAGAATGATGGAAATTTGAAATTAAGAAACATGCTTTGAATAGCGAGAGCATAAAGCTGCTCAAACGAAATATCAAGTGATGAATTCTCTACTCCTTGATATCTTTAAATCACAGAACTGTCTTTCCAGAAAAAAATGTTTTGACCAAATTCAGATCATACGAGTAAAATGTTCATTACCTATAATCCATTCTTCTCTACAAATTATGGATATAAATCTGCAGAAGGTATGTAAATAAATTTATAATCATGCAGGTGGCTTTTCCAGTCTTTAATATGCGTGATTTAGCCACAGAAAGAAATTCAAAGTCATGATGGAGACAAAACAACTCTCAAACCCCTTGCTGCTGAATGGCCAAGAATCTCTGAACACAAAGTACTTCTGAATATTAAGTTTAACAATGTTATCTTATTACACTGTCAAAATAATATTTGATATATACAAAGAGGTAGCTACATCATTAAGTAGACTTCTCAAAATAGGTGGAATCCAGGCAGTAGGGCTCTGCTATTTATACGAAGATTTGACTAATCCATTTAGTTGATCATTTGTGATTGTTAAGGCCAGTCAAGAAGCCCGATGCATTTAAAAGTTCTTAGCAATGAGAGGTTCTCTGATTATTGTTCCTTGTCCTAGCATAATACATGTGATTGCATTATTAGTGCTGAATGCCTCCACTTGAGTACATTGTTTGCTGTGTACTATCCTGCATATGATATTTATATTTTACAAAGGTGCTGAATGAACAGAACTCACATGGATATGTTGACCTACCAAATTCTGCTCTGGTGTCTGTCTCAGGACGGTGGCAGATTTTAATCCGGAATAGGTGTACAATAAAAAGAGTGCCATATGTTTGAAGATAACATAATAATATAGAGCAAAAAAAAAAAGATGTCACACTGAAAACTCTTCTGTTGTGTTTCCATCTAATGTATAAGCTGAAGAAGTGCCTTTCTGCTTGATCTGAAAATACTGGTTCGTGGCATAGTGTTGAATTACCAGAACAGACCTAGTCAAATATCCTGGTAATGTGCTTTCTGCCTAAGCTTGATTTTGAAAGCCAGGAAATCAATGCTTCCATATAAATCCCATCGTGTAATAGAGATGATCATGATATGCATAGTTTACCTCAGGATATTTTAAAATATTGCACCAGCAACTTTTTCAAAAATACAGCTAGTAGTGACACTGATGGATATGTACTGAGTGTACTGAGTACCTGCTGAGTGTGGCTTAATTTTGCATCCAAGCATTCAAATTTCACAGCACTTCTAGAGAAAGGTGTAAAATGCTTCTAGCCATTTTTTATTCTAAATTTCTGTATCTTAATCAAATAAGCAGTGAGAAAAAAATACCCATAGAAGAGATAGGAACACAGAATTCTCTGTCTCGTTGTCTGAATATTAAGGATAAAGAAAATACTCTTCTCATTTGCCCGTTCTCAACCCTCTTGCTCATCTACCACTCTCTGTTGCACAATGGTAAAACTTAACCAGTAAAGATGGAAATTAGCCATGATCTAGTATTTAGGACTCACTCATGATAGATGTGAGGTGTTTTATTGGCCTTAAAATGGAGAAAGTGCTGAATGCTTGTCTCCTTGATTGAGTACTCTTTTCCCATAGGCTATTTTATAAAAGATGCATGGCACTACACCACAGCAGCATTTTATAAGAAAATATTGAACCTTATCTTGCTGTCTTTCAGTACCCATGAATAAGACTCTTCAGCTTTGGGATAAAATGGCGAAATTAAAAGGAAAGAAAACAAAAGAAGAAATAATTTATCTTGTCACTAAATACAAGGAGAAAGAGAAGGGGGGAAAATAAAGAAAGTTTGTCATAATCCTGCCTAAATTCCCCTTCTTATTTCTTTCAATTAACAGAACTGCTTTTAAAGCAATGAAAACTTCAATGAAAATGAATTCTTTGGACTTACACACTACACATTTATAACGGTTTCACTGTACCTATCTAGAGCTACATTGGTATATCTTTGTGTTATGTCCTTATTAGCATCTTAGTTATTAGCTGAGGAATCCCTTTCCTCACCTCTGCTTATAATATGTCTCCTTCCCAGAACAAGTGTTACTATAAAACAGTTTCACTATAGCAAAGCACTTAATATAAAAAGGATATAAACTATGCAAGTTTTGCCCCCAATTATGTTCTTTTACTACATTCTCTATGCCTACTGTCTGTTCTATCTTCCTTGAGATGAAGCCAAAGGAAATTGCAAGGACCATATGTCATACTCCACACCACTTAATGTGGCATGGGTTATCATCAAAGAACTACTTGCAAAGTTCAGTACTAGCTCTAGTCTTGCTACCTAGTATTTATTGGTCTGAAGGATTAGCTTTAGCTAAAATATATATTAACATACATGTCAGAGAAATAAAATCATGGTCACAGCAAATAGCTAAATCATGAAATGCATATTTTGGAAAAAAAAAAAAGAGAGGTATATGAGGGTGCAGCTATGCTACAGAACAACATCATCACTGAGCCTTGGTGCATCAAGCCATTATTGAGTAATGAGAATCCCATCTGATGATTAAACTTGAGCTTCCAGGCTATAATGCAACTCTTCTCATTTCTACTCTGTTGCAGTTCCATGGAAAGAAAATTACAATACTTCCTGAAATATACAATGAAAACTATAAAGCATATGAGGAAGCATCAACATTTCCCTGAAGCTCTATTTACTGTGTTACCAAATTTCTTATTCATGAACTTGGCTCTAATTACATTATTATCAAACTATGTTAAAACTATATTATTTTTATTGATTTTAACAGTGCATAAATGTAATTATACTAGTATATATTTTGTGTATTAGCAAAATAACATTGATTTGTGCTACTGATACAATGTTAGAAATAAAAGTGCACAGCAAGTGTACATTTTTATCATATGTACTCAGGCATATATATGGATAGTGTTCATTTTTAGGCTTATTTTTACAATTCTAGCATATTTTCAAATGAGCTGTCTTGCATTCATTTGGACTCCAAATTTGAGACACATAAGAAGTCAATCTCACAGATAATATTTTGTTATCCCTATATATTGTCATGGAGATTGAACTCAGAACAGTCGACTGACCAAAAAAAAGCTCTGTGAAAACTGAAAGACCATACTGAGAGAAAAGGCCATTGGAGATAAGGTAGATAGATATGTAGGACTACAAGGAGCTAGTAGCCAAAGCATGGAGCTGTTGCACTCACAGAAGTAGAAACATACTAAGATATAAATGATATCTGCTGGCCTTGATCCCTGACATAAGCACAGCAGAACAACAAGCAACAGACTATAAGCATTTTATAGCACTGTAATGCTATCAATACTAATCCAGCAGCAAGCATTTTGTAACACAGTTAAGCATAAATATATAAATAATATGTACCCCAGAAGGTGTGAAAGGAGACTTGTGTCTCCATTGTACATTGCATACAGAAAAATATGTTTAAGTGGTAAAATCTACCAGATAAAGAAAAAAGAGGCTGTAGAGTAGAGAGGAAAGACATCCAGTAGAATCAGAATAATCTTGCAAAATGAGCAGGAAGGGAAGTGGAACAAGACATCACCTTGCAAAATAAGATGCGCTTGGTTGAATGCAGTTGAGATTCTTCCCAGTCTCTGAGGAGAAGGTGGCAAAGAAGCGTCTTTCATCAGTGATAAAAAGGCTAAAATAGGGGGAAAAAATCAACCACTTAGTTCCAGCCTCATTCAGGGAAGAGCGCTCCAGCCTGGCCACCTCGACCTTTGGGACTCAGGCTGTCAGTGTCTGTGGCCATCGACTGCAACGACAGCATCACCTCTGAATGCATAGCACCTCTGAACACACATCCCTGCATACGGCTCTGCAGGCACTGACAGTGACAGCTAATTAGAGAAAAGATTGTTAAGGATTATTTTGGAATACACCGTGATAATGAAGATAATAAGTGAGAATTAACTACTGGCATCAAATGTGGTGGTAATGGTTGTCTGTCTAGAAGGAATGCTGTTTTGAAATTGGAAACTGGCCTGACTTATTTTAAAACTTTCATTTTAATTATTTTAACACTTTCGACGAAGCAATCTCTAATTTCCTCGACATAAATATATGTACGCATGTGTACATATATGTGTCTGTATAGACACACACACGTACATATATATATATATGCATAAATATATAGACACATATATTCACGTATATTAAGTTGCACCAAGTTAGCATGAAAACTTTTGTGGAAGGCCTGATGGGAAATGTTTGAGATGCTCTGTCACTTCCAGGTAAGCAATAATGAAAGGGATTTAAACAGTATAAAGTAACCAGTTGAACAAAGCCATATAAGTACCTTTGAGAAGTGGATTCTTATCACATAGAACACATACCATGACAACCACATTTTCTTCACATTAAACTTTCTTCTTATTTTGAAGGACAATGTGAAGGATGTCTTGGAAGCTAGATGAAAAGAGAGGGAAAAAAAAAAAAAAAAAAAAAAAAAGCAAGAAAACAATCCAGGCAAGAGAATCATTGGAAAAGTTTGCAAGCTTTGTAAGACCTGACCTGCAATAAAATCACAGAGAAAATGTACTGGTGATACGAAAGTGATAATGGGCATAAAATGAAAGATGAGCTTCAGGCAAAGCTTTTAAAGGAAACATTGTTGTTCTGTCATTACAACTTGGAAAGTAAAAAGATATAGGATACTTTTTTGTCCTTCCTGAGCCACTAGCTCTGGTGCAGCCACACACTGGGCATCCTTTTCTCCTCTAACAAACCCCAGAGCAACATTTTGTCAAGGATGACAAATCTGTCTGAGGAGTCAGTCCAAGAGAAAAAAACCTCCTCACTTTGGATGAAAAAATAGAAGTTATAAAGTATGTATTGTACCAGAAAAACTTTTTCATTTTGGGTGTGAATGATAGGTGATGAGCAAGAATGACAGGTGATGATAGGTGATGAGCAAGTTCAAAACAGCTGTTGTTCTACCAAAGCTGTGGCAATTGTTGATAGTGGTTATGATCACTTTTGTTATTACTTATGGTACCAATTAAAATTAAGTTAAAATTAAAATTAATTTAATTACTTTTATCTTGATTAAAATTAAAATTAAATTATAGTACCAATTTAAAAAAAAATGCAGCTACCAAATCTAGTTCCTCTCTGCTTACTGTAATTCTGTACCATATAGGCCTGGTCCAAAGTTTATTGTTTTATAGAAAGACTGCAATTAACTTGAATAATATTCTAATAAAATGCTATAAAATCCACTGAATAGGCTTATCTATTTATTTACCTCTTATTTTGCCTTCTGTGCAAAATACAGTAAATGTGTGCAGTCATTACCACCATTTATATCATACTGAATATGAATTTTTGTTAGTAGTTTATACTAAAAGAGCTAACAGCATTTCTTTATCTGACATGCCATTTTGATACAAATCAAATTACAGAAAATGTTCTCATATTAACTTGTATCCTTAAAAAACAGCAGCAATCCAACATAAAAGAAGCTGTAGTTCCTTGGAAGCTGTACCAGCAAGAGGTATGATCTATACAAATAAAACCTACTGATTCTGTGATAAAGAACTGAGCAACCTGCACTAGATCTGGGGTACTGGGAAGCTTTTTAACTTTCTGTATCACAGTTACAGGTTTAATCACAGATATGAAGTGGAGGTTATGGCTCCTATCACCATGGGCAACAGGTAACTGGAGGTTGGCCACCACTTTGCTGTCAGGCTCATCGCTTAACTTGGAAGGACTGTGACGTTACACGTCACGTTCCAAATCCTTTGTGTTAAGAATGGCATTTGGGACCTTTATCATTATGGATATGTTATTGCTCTTCAGTACAATTTTTAAAAATGTGACTAAATTGTTACTGGGATTATTATTAGGGACACAAGTCTGTCGTAGAGCAGATATTCAGGTTTTTTAATTCATGTCTTTATTTATAGAACTGTAGTTTGCAATCAGGATATTCCTGCAACACCTATGACCAGGACAACCAGGACATACCATGTTTTATAAGTTGTCCTGTAAACCAAGAAAGACAGTGATAAGGCACAATACCTAGTCATGTCCCCAGGAGCTTACTGATTTATTTGATTTTACAGGAAAGCTAAAAATGAGCTTACCAGAAACTTTAAGTGCCCTTGACAAAATAAATCCTAAGGGTGGCAATGTAAAAAAGCCCACAATAAATTGCCCTCTTTTTCAAACAGTTTCATAAATGATTGGCACAATTACAGGTTTGTTCCTTCCATTTGCAAATATTGTGAAAGATAAATCTTCCAGGAGTAATGCCAGCTGGCAGTGTGATACTGTAACAACACAGTATTTGTAACTCCATAGTTCTGCAGGTGCCTTTGTAATAGTTCTAATAATATTTCAAATCCCTCTCTCTATTGTTTTTTATATAAAGCTATTGTTTTCAATGCAATTGAAGAAAGAAATGGATGGTTCAGGTCAGGAATCATGAATGATATTTGCACTTATTGTCCTGTTTTATCTGTAAAAAAAAATATTTTCTGGGTATCATATGGAGCGGATATTTGCCTGAAGACTCCTTTCTTCCTCAGAAATATGTGGGCTGTGTGATAGACACAAATTACAGCAGTCTGTGGGGCTGCCTTGCCCCTGAAAATGGCAAAGGGACATACAAGTACAGCCATGTGGGGGCAGAGGCAGGCAGGCGGCGGACAGAGAAACTGGGGAGCTGCAGGGTCACTCCCCAGCTTGTGAGCTGGAGGCTGCCTAACTCACCAAGCAGTGTCAGAAGGAGAGGTAAACTTCTCTTAACCCCTGCCACCCGGACTGGCCTCATCTTGATGTCTTTTAAAAAGTAATAGATATTTAATTGGCTTTGATGATCACTGCCATTCAGGCATACACTGCTGTCTCATATGGTTGAGCATCTGAAATGAGAGGCTGTTTTTCTCGCCCAAACATAAGTGACTTTTAAATAATCTGTCAAAATATTGTCTTTTGTGTTGCCAATGTTTCTTTATCCAAAAGCACAGCCTACTTATGCCTTTGCTTCTGAACACAAACAGATCAATCTGTCTCTCACAAAAGAGGAGGGAGAAGCCTGGAAATTATCCCGTGTGAAAGAAACATAAAAATAAGAGACAGGTGAAATGACCTAATAAAGCATGAACCTATACGAAAAACAAAACAAAACAAAACAAAAAACCCTGGTACTGGAACTATCAGCAGAAAAATGAAAACTTCAATGAATTGTGTTCAGAACCAAATGGAGGATGTCAGTGATGGAAAGGCAAACAGATTTTTTGTTTATATTTTTCACCATAGGGCAGTAGTATCGACTGAAGGTGAGCAGAAAAAGATACTATAAACGTATGTGAACAATGACATTTTAAAAATATTCCAGAATCCTCTCTGGTATACTGCAGCTTGATTCCTTTTGCATGTCTCTTCCATAATAATTCATTCAGACAGCAAATCCAGAAAATTCCAGCTCCTGCCTAAACCCAAATCTTGCCTTTTTCCGTGGACTAAAAAATGAACTGAGCTACAGCAGTATGCCTGTCCTGAAAACCAGAGCATGGAATAGACATGCCCGTGCTAGTTTTGAGAGCGTTAGCTCCAAAGCAGCCGCGCTGCAGCACGGGGAGCTACCTGGTACGTGCAGCAGGCTACTCCTCCGGATCCGTGCACGCAAAGACCTGTGATCCTCACCCTTGGGCTGCTCGCTTAGAGCGCTGCCTGCCTGAGGCACCGGCGCTTAAGCCGGTACCTTGGATCCGGTACCGTGGATGACAGAGGTTGGTGCTGGCTCGCAGGGAAAGGGGTGGTCTGTGCCCTGCGCAGGGCTATGCCCAAGAGCGAGGGAGGAGAGCGCTCAGCTGCAAGCACCACTGCGGAGCACCCACTCTGCTCCCCCGGCAGCATCATATGAAATAAGGAAAGCGAAAATCATTTTCCAATGACAAATGTCAAGACAACACAAGTGTTGGGAGGTGGTATATAGTTTTCCTTTTTCTCTTCTTCTTTCTTTTTCCTTATTTCTCTTCCTCTTTCTCTTTTTTTATTTGTGATGCAAAGGAATGCTTTACCCTGGTCTCACTGAATATACAGATATTTATTTCAAGGATTCAAATCCAATATAGATATTCAAATTTCAAGGAACTGGGACTGCAAGACACAGGACTGCCTCTGTATCATTGTGATAGGTTAGCGATCGTCATTAGTCATGTTTTAATTAAACATTGCCCAAATATAAATCTAAGTCATTAAGACACCCATAGATCACTGAACTAAGTGTTCAGCATCACTTTGTAATCCAGCTGAATATGATATGATGAATAATAATGCTTTCATAATGAAAAAAAGCAGGAATATTCCTTCTAACTTTTCATTTTTCAATGGTGTTTCTGAAAATGTATCTTCTCAATAATCTGCACTAGTCTTGAATGTGTTAAATCTCTGTCATTGTAAATAATTGCCAGTGTAGCTGTATGGTAAATTTACTTGTATTTTTACAGGCAATCATCTATAAAATAAATGAATCCAAAGAAGGTTCATATTTTAAAGTGTTATGTTTTTAAGTTGACTACTAAAATGGTGAAAAGAGATTTTAGTTAATGTGGATTTTGATGCAAAGCATTGCCTAGGCAGCAGGAATCAATATAAGGCAGTAGATTTCAGTGGACTCATGGTGTAAAGTAGTGGCTAAGGAAGAAAATGTGACTCTTAGATAAATAGAAATATGAATAAGAAATGGATGGAGAGATCTGTTTTTGATTCTCTGTGATATTAGTGAGATCTGGACTGTGTTCTACGAATTCATTTTAAGGTAATGTTCACATATTGGAAAAGGCTTAAAAAATGCTACAAGGATGATGGAAGTCCTGAAAAAAAAATATATGTATATATATTATAAGTATATATATATAGTAAGATACTTATCTACTCAATCTATTTATGTTAACAAAATGAAGGTTAAGAAGTGATCATGGTCTATAAATGCTTTCATGGAGCAGATACCTCTAACATCTGAGGGAAGCTTAATAATCTAAGACATTACAGATCTAGAGGCTATATACTGAGGATAAGTAAACTGAGACTAGAAATAAGCCACCGTGAATCACTACTAACCAACAGAACAAGTTACATAGAAGTCCGATAAATGTTTAAATAAAGATTACATGTCTTTCTAATGGATATGTCCTAGGTGGAACAGAAATATCAGGCTTGATGTGCCTTTCAGAAAATGCAAATGGATTAAAATCAAGGTATCTCGAAACTTGGCCATTTAGCCAGTTCTGCTTTTCCTTCTGTGAAGAACTCTGGACCAGTCTGAAATCTGCATATGCACTATGCATTGACACAGCTTTCTCGGCAGTCCTGCACACTGGCTGAGTCTTTAGGTTGCTGCTGGGGACTCGTTCACCCCCATTGCTTCTGCTATGGTCTTAGACTTCACTACAGAAGAAGAAAGAGATAAAAAAAAATGTTGATTGACATAATTAAGAAAGGTTGACCAACCAGTCTTTGGGACTCGGTATATATGCTTCAAAATTGTCGAATGGTGAAAGGGAAGCTGTTGTCCTTACCCTTAGGCCTGTCCTGATCAAATGCTCTCAGAGTAAAGGTATTGAGCTTCGTGATGAAACTGAGCTAAAAGTAAGCTGAGATTAAGCTCAGATTTAATCATGTCTGATGTTAAAATGATGGAGCCTTCTCATGAGTAAGACAAAGGTAAATTGCTCAGTTTTAAACTCTGCAAAATGCAATATCACATAAGGAAAGAAGGTGGCAGGATGGAGTGATGGACCGGCAAAGCTGGGCATAACCCAATCTATTCTCAAAGGGTACTGCAAATGCCTAAGGAACTAGGTAAGGCACGGTGTTAGTGATCATATACTGACACTGAGAACTGTCAGTTATTTGGTACTCTGAGTCCAGATAAGGCCTTATTCCCATTTATAATCTATGTCCCTTGTATTTATCAGATAAGAAAAAGGAAGTCTTAAAATGGGATATAAATAACTCCTGATTACAATTCCATTTACAATAGTAGAAAAGGCTGTAAGAGCATTCATGTGAATGAGAATCAGATCCACATGCACCAAGCTATAACTTTAAACTTAGTTCTTCTTCTGGAATACTCTTTTTATTGATCAGCTAAAGGCAGCTTCTCCTATTAGTGTTCCTAGGGCTTTGGACTTTGATTTCCCATAAGATACAGAGAATTAGATATATCATAGACTGTATCAAAAATTTGGGACCTAAGAACATTTTCAGTTGCCAGTTCTAAGTGTAGCCCAACCACCTCTTAAATAAAACCTAAGAATACACTGTTGTTCTCCATTTTCCCTGTTTTTCCACAGAAAGAAAAATGGGAGAGCAGGGTCACGGCAGGAGAGGGCAGGTCCAGCACCCTCTGGGCAGCCCCTGATGTGAGTGGCCAAGGCACCAGGGCTTCGGGCTGCCCCACAGCACGTACAGGGTCTCTGGCTGTGCCAGCTGAGTCCACCTTTTTTTCATCTGCAGGTTTCTCTGGAAAGGTGACGGCTTGGTATTCACAAATATCCAAGCAGGAACATCAGTTCAAACCTGATGTAAAAAAGATGCTCTTTCAGCAGTAAGCTATACTCAGCTGACTAGCTTATCGGCACACTCAACTGGAGAGAGACATGTGTTACTACATGAACTCATGGAACTCATTGAAATAGTCACAGGAAATAAATAAATAAGTAAAAAAATAACAATTTTAAAAAATCTCTAATCTTGCAGGTGAGTTTTTTTGAGAACTAATCAATGCTTTTAATATTACTGTTGCAAAAGTGGAGACAACATAAGGAGGGCATCTAAGGTGGGTTCTGTTGGGTTTGTTTTTTATTTCATATTTTACTTTCAATGTAGAAAATACACAGCATTTTTTTCAGAAGAACATAAAAAATACAAAGCTTTTATGTGATTACACAGCGTAAATTATTAAATACAATTAGATAGGATTATTGATAAAATAACTTGCTTTAAAAAACTCATTGTATCTCTCATTTTTGTAAGTACAAGAAGTATTAAAACAACTCACTTAGTAGACTTTGCTCTGTAAACTATTTCGAAAATGGGGAAAGTTGACAAGAGATCTCTATGATCCATTTTTAGATAGTCACCTTTTATTTGTCTTGGATATAGAAAAAGAAAAATTGAGGACAATGGTGTTTTATTTCTTGGCTAAAATTTACAGAAAATGTGGGAGAATTCTTGAGAAATGTCATTCACTATGCTGATAGTCTACCAGTCATCTTGGCTTTTTTTTTTTCCCCTGGGATTGCACTAGACTTTTATTTATTTTATTTTTATCATTACTTCGCTAGTATAGTGCATCTAGTTGGACATCTTTCTTCTTAAGCAACTATCAGCATCTCTCCTGAATATTTGTTTAGATCAAGAAGTGGATGAGCCAGGCAACTTGCAAAAACAGAAACCACTCTAATGCATATTTATTACAGTAAAATTGTACCAGCCTAAGTGACTCACTTAGGAAACATTAGATTAGGAAGTCTGCAATGTCTGCAAGTTCCATGAATCAGAGTGAAGCACCAGCTTTTGTTTAACCCAGCAGTGTTGTGTTTCAAAATCTATCCCACATCTCTCTTTTACCTGTCTTCCTTTTCATTTTACTGGTTTCTATCTCACTAATTTTAAAGTGCAATTTTTTGTTCACACCTTTTTCATTCCAATTTCATTTATATTTATACTTCATCTGTTTCTCATATTTCCTTTGATGCTTTTCTTTCACCTTGTCTCCTGTTCTACTGATGGTTTCCCTTTCAGTTAGCTGATTCCTTTTCCTTCTACAGTTCAATCTCAAAACCTTTTAAAATTACTCCAGTACTGCACACTAATATGAATTATTTACTTAAGATGTAACCAGTGGGTCAAATTAATTGTCAGTGAATTCTCTTGATATTATCAAGTTGTTTCTACATACAGCAAGAAGAAGTATGGCTTAGTACTTTAAGTATCATAGATATTTTCACCCTGGAGTATATGAAAGTATAGAGGTACCATTCAGAACCACTGGAGAGAAAATGCAAGTCATATAATAAAAAGATCTTCTTTAATAAACAAACTAGAGGCACATGTTCCGCTCAGGTTCATTCCCACTGGTAAAAACATGAAAAAAAGCAGAAAAAATCTTGACATGATATTCTTCTTTCCTTTGCTTCTTCCTGGCTCTTATTACAACAAAGTGTTTTTAGGAGGAAATGTGGATTTTAACATGAATTATGGATAAATCTGAAATGTAAGGTTCAGGGTGCAAAAATATATTATTTTAAATTTTAAGTAAGCACATGGGGAGGAGTGATTAAAGCTTTCTAATGTATTGGTGTGTCTTGAAGTGAGACATTCAAATTCTCTCAATAGAGAAGTAAAGAGAGCTGCTGTTTAGATTGCAGCCTAATATTATTGCACTGAAGCTGTTGTCTGCTCTCCATCAAAGAAGTAGAAAAATAAATCTATTCTACATGCATCATCAAGGGTAAACAGAATATATTGTTAGCTTTTTGTAAAGAACCGTGTATGAGGGTGTCAGTACGGAAATAACAGTTTACTGGGTATATGCACAATGGATTCATTCTATTATTGTCAAAAGCAGTGCTTGGAAAGACCTTGGCAACAGTCCATGCCTCTCACTGTTGGGGGAACTGAGGCTATTTGTACAAGAGTAAGCCTCCATTTTATACGGAATGCTATAGGATATTCAATGCTATCAGCGGTAGAGAAACTGCCAGATCTTCTCCAAAGCCTACTTGGTTCCAGGAACCTCGATGTTTCAAACTTCAGGCTGTGCCCCAAAAGGCCATCCCTTGTAACTATTTTGTCCTTTACACTGACTATCAAAACTTGTTTATAGAAAAAATCACAAGGTAAAAAGGGAAAAAAAAAGTTGGGATTTATAGAGAACATTATTCTTCTTAAAGGAGAGGAAATGTCATGAGGTTTCCATCTATGAGCTAGCACAAAGACATATAGAATTTTTCACTCATTTAAAAGGCTACAAAATCAAATAAATTAGTAAAAACATTGTCAGGCCCGGAAAATCAGCATAGATAAAGGGTGCACAGTAATTTTATCCTTAGGCTTATGTGTCATACACACTTGTCTGCTTTCACTTCTTTCCCTTAGTCTAGGCAGTATAGTCATCCGACAGATGTGCTGCCAGTGACTATCACACAGTTTCTGACTTCTGATTTTTGGAGACAGTATGAGTGCTGATTCCAAAAAAGTGAATCACACAGGTTTTGTATGTGCTTTACAAGTGGCTCTCTCAGTCATTTGGGAACAGAATTATCTCAAGCAGTGTTTTTCAAGATGTAGCTTCTGAATCTCAAGGTTATAGCTTATCAGTAAATAAAAGAGGGTCAGGATCCAGGCCTAAGCACTGGTCTGTTCTTGCTTATCCTGTTAAAAGGTTAGCAATGTCTCAGGTACAGTCTGGGGATTAGCAATATCAGGGTCCATTCCCAGCAGGCGGCCAGGAAGTAGCCACAATACATGGGAGAAGGCTGAGAGTGTTTTTCTTATGGAGTCAGCTTCAGGCCAGAAGAAAGCCCTTGGATCATTTTGTTTCCTAGCATAGGCTCAGTCCAAGGGCTAAATTGCTTCTCAGTTATTTATGAAAGTTAAGAAAGAAAAACAAGTTTGCTCCCAGAAGACTAAAATTTGCTATGGAAACATTTTGTAGGGGATGCACAAATAAATAAGTAAACACTAATGCATAGAGAGTCAGGAAACACATCATAATTTCAAAATTCTGCTTCTGATGTATTTTATGATTGACTGCAATTCTTTTCCTCACAACATCCATATGGTCTAGTTCAGATTCAATGTGTAAACATTGAATAGTGTCTCAAACAAAAGTTGTTTGTGGATACCCACAATCTATGCATAAACATAAAATAAATAAAAGATCATATTTAAAAGATGGCACATTAACAGGAGAATCTCTATTGTTTGGTTGTTGATTAGCTATTCGTTGGTTTGTGAAACAGAGTTAATGCTTGTCTTTTCTTTCCCTTCTTTTTACCTTCTGGAGTGTTATTTCTTTATATCATGTAACAAGGAAAAGCTAAGGAATCCTAGTGAAGATCCTGGAGAAGGAAGCTAAAGCAAATTTTTTTTTTTTTAATAAATACTTTGAATTCAATTATGTTGCTTATATTTTTGGTGGAAGACCTACAAAAATTAATTACAACAGTGAAAAATCAGCAAACGTGACATTAAATTGAAATTAAATTATGATAGCATACCAGGGATGGGGACAAAAGAAAGGTGATGATAGAAGAAAAAAAAAAGTTGTGGCTTAAAGATTTTGATCTCAAAGACATTAATTAAAGAGTGGTTCTTCAGTAGGGAAATGTGCTATTTCAATAACTAGAAAAAAGTTTCACCCTGTTTTATCATTTCCATGGTAGGGAGTTAAAGAGTTCCACGACTCTACAAGGAATGAGGTAGTAGACATAACATTGGAAAAAGAAGGAGAGTGAGCACCAATGTTCAGTGAAAGGCTTTTAATCATGCTTGGTGCAATTAAAAGCTTCACTGAGATCACAGGAAGCGAACTCTGAAGTAAGGTTTGAAGTAAAGAACAAGCTGCTGAACATAAATCACTGCAGGTTTTTATTCAGCCATTAATGTCTGCAAAGTAAAATGCTTCTGATGCGGCTGGTACATGTAGCAAAGACCATTATTTCCTCACTATTAGATTGTGATCTTCAGTCTTTAGGTATTGCTAATTATGGTGTTCATCTCACTAAATATTAGACATTTAATAGATATCTGCCTCTGTGTTAGCTCCTCTAGTTTCACATAGAGAGAAATAGGCATTTTTGAGGAAACAGTAGTTTTATCTTAACATGGTAAGGGGAAAGTATGAGAAGATCTGATGGCAGGCAGTCCTGCATTTCTGTCCCAGCATTCCCACCACCTTCCCAGTAAGAAGCCTGCTCCACAGGCCGGAGGGTACATGTGGCTGAACACTCACAAGGATCCTCTTATCTAGAAGCAGTGGAAGGGAAAGTTGATTTATTAAAGGCACTGGAGAACAAAAGAAAGACTCTTGAGCATGACTGTTTCTGTCCTCTTTCACTTTGTGGTCCTGTGCCTTATTTAATCTGTTGAAAATCTAAAGGCATGCACAGCAGTTTCAACCAAAGCTCATGAACGTTCTCCATCCTGCTTCATTCTGCCTGTCCCTTCTCTCACAACATCTGAGGGCCTCTCCACAGCCTCCAGCAGCCAGGCAAATATTTACTATTTTCATTGTGAGTAGAAGGCAGGAGTGCATTGGGCACACAGTGGGAAGAAAACTGCCGCAGATAAACATTTTAGGACAAGAATACAAGACCCTGTTGTTCTTAACAGACTAACTCGGTTAAGAGAAATTCATTCCCAGAAGTCTGTTGCCATCTCTACCCTTAAACCGGTGAGCACTGGAGACCATAACATGCTTATGTTCCTCTGGAAGATTTCAAATAGGAAACAGGAATTAGTGCACTTGGTCTGACTCGGTCTAACCTATGCTGCCAAAGCCCAGCCAAAGTCAGAAAAAAACATGGAATGCCATGCTGCTGAAAGTCCAGAGTTACCCTGAAGATATATCATCTTTTCGAGGCTAAGGGCAACCATGTATGGAGCCCATACAATCCATACCTGTAATGTCTGCACATTGCATACACAGTTATGGCATTGGGCCATTAGTATTTGATCATTGAACAGAAGGAGTTACAATAAAAAGAAGGAAGAGGCTCCTTTTATGTCTTTCTAACTACTGGCTGCTGCAAAATTCTTTTACAGATAGAAGCTCTTCATCAAATTTATGTATCCCTCTCCTATTATTTTTTTTCCCTGCCAAGGTTATGTTTAGCTCAGAGCCACTGATGGTGCGGAGGCAATGAGGGAAAGAGCTGAGCAGTGAGGAGGAAAAGGGGAGAGGATGGAGCTGATTAGTAATGTTTCAGCTGTAGGAATGAGGTTGTAGGAAGTGACTTTACAGTAAATCAGGGGAGAATTTGAGAAGTTCGATTTTAAGCTGGTAATAACTTCCCTTCATTCAGTCCTGCCCTGCTTGTAAGCAGGCTCTCCCCAGCAGCATCCCTAATTTCCAAATAAAACATGAAATATGGGTACCATTCAGGATCTGTAGCTACTCTCTTTATAGTTACCAGCATGTAAAAATGACAGTATTACGAGGGGTTTTGTTACTGGCCTTGTGCTGAGAGCATGAAAGTGGTGACCCCAGTTCTCAGGTCATATTGATCACTTGAACTATATTTATGTCTTTGAAAAAAAAGTTTCAGAGGCTCAGCTCCTTAGTAATTTAGAAACCTAAATAATATTCTTGAGGTGATTGAAAGCCAAGTTCAGAAGCTTTGAAAAACAAATGTTTAGACCCTTAATAAGGCAGAAATATTTAATAGGCCTCCTACTGGTATTTACAAAAGAAAAATGTTGTTATTATTTTCTAGTACTATAACCAGAATTTACTAATTAGAGAATACTAAACATTTAAGGCATAAATACTTATAGGTGCTTCTGCATATTAATAAATGCATACGTGTGTATAAATACATGTACATATCTATGTGTACGTATGTGAGTCTTTTATTTTTTTAAATGCATATAAATCTAGGGCCCAAAAACTTACATTTCTTTGAAAGACATTGGCCTTATTTTTCTAAGTTACTCAGAAGCTTTGAAACCCTCGTGTTTGCCGGGGAGTCTATGATTGGTGATAATCACTACTTCATGAGTCAGCTGTATTGTGCTGGCTCTAGCTTCAAGCTTGAAATCTATCCATATTCTCTTATACGTAGGTTCTTTGAGAAAGAAATACTTACAAGTGAACTTGTAGAAGAGGTAGAACATTCCTGCAGGTTTGAAAAGATATCTTGTGTTCTGCACAGGATAAAGCATTTAATGTCTTGGAAACATGACGGATAGAAGGAAGATGGAAGGATTGGATGGTAAAGAGATAAAAGAAAGGATGAACCTGCAACATTTTTAAAGGAAGATGTTACATAATTACTTAAGTCCTATGCCAGTATTTTTGTTATGTTGGCAGTATTTGCAGTCTCAAATAATTGTAGCAAACATCACACTACATGTAAAGAAATTTGACATACAGATTAACTCCATAAATCACTCTCTAAATTGTGAATATGACATTCAGCGGTGATTAAATTGTGCATCTCTTTAAATCATACAAGGCTGCACTGCCCCAAGGAAACAGCTTGCTTGGCTTGTATAAAGTCTCAACCATGGATTTAGTCGAAACATATAAATATGGGGGATTGGGGGATTGATGTAACTCTGCTTCACCCAATATCACTGTAAACCTGGTCACAACATAGCTTCAGCTTGCCTCAAAATGACATTTATTCATAGAGTACATTCAGCTGCTGTTATTTTCAAATAAACATTTTGCTTCTACAGAATATTTTACTCTGAGCTAAGCAAAGCTCTCCTGAACATCTCAGATGAAAATGAAAATGTTTTAGAAATATAAATAAATGAAAGGAACTTTAAAACAGTCAGAGTAAGACTTTGGACCCTTTTCCTGGCAATTTTTCTGTAAAGAAATATGCATTATTCCTCTCATTTCATAAAGCTGCATAAGGTTGAGTACATACATGAGTCTTCATATGATCAAGAGTTAAATATATTTACTTTGATACTTAACATGAGGTAAATAGTTTGACTATGAGATATTCTACAATTTCTGCACTGAGTTTAGCAACTCATGCTAATTACCTTTTGTTAATATGAATATCTTGCTCTTGATCACACATTAATACAACCTGACCACAAAAACAGCAAAAAAAATCTAGTGATGTTTTAGGCTCCCAGATTCTCCTGCCTTGCCTTCAGCTGCCAGCTCAGAAGAATACAGATTTCTTGTAAGTATTGTTTCTTACTCATCAGAAACATGCAAATGTCTCAGATACACTAAGGTGTCCAAAATGATACCAGTTGTCTGTTTCGGGCACCTGAATTTCTCCTAGTGTGTTCCTTCAGGTTTCCATGTACTTCTGATGTCTTTTTTTTTTTTTTTTATTTTAAAATTGTTTGCATAGCAATTCAAGTGTAATAAGCTTACAGAACTGCTCTAGTCTGAATAATGAAAAGTGTATACTTCACTGTATCTCTGTTTGATTTCCAGGCAATAATCCACTCATATTTTGCAGTTTTTACCCCTGTATAAAGGGGGAAAATTTTCACAAGCAGTATAATATCATTTAAGTTTAAATATTTGCTTTATAAAATCATGGAAATATGAACTCTGCAATTTCAAATCCATACATAGTATTTTTTTTTTATATCCCATAAATGTCACTATAAATGACATACAAAACAGCAATAAAAAGTTAGTATATTATTAAAGTAGGAAACATCTTTTTTGTAATAAAAGCAGTGGAAGGGGGACACCCAAAAAAACTTTTCTTCATTTTGCTTTGTTGTCATTAAAGATAGAAATGCTCCCAGCTACTTCAGACCTATCTTCTGAAAGTCTAAAGATATCTGTCTTGGAGCAACTGTGGATCTTTCCATACATGACATATATCACATATTGTTTCCTGGTTTTATTAAATATTTGCATTTTATTGCAGTACAGAAGGTCTGTTTTGATGATGGAAACCTTTGCTACATTTGTTTATATTTGAAACTTTAAGGCCTTTCTGTTAGTTAAGAGTATAAAAATGCATTACTCTTGAACATATTTTTTTTGATATGGTCCATTTTGCATGTAATATTAGATGATGAGAAAAATAATCAGGAAAAATACTAAAGTAATAATAATTTAACTGTTTTAATTATCTCACCACTCAGTGACTGAGAGCTCATGCCTAAATGATATATGATCTAAGCTGCTCTCTGGCCTGGAATAAAATTCAAAATTGTTCTGTAAAATGCTTCAAAGATTGCTCACCAAGTCTGCTACCTACAGATCAATACATTCTGCACCATGTCAGCCAAATATCAGCTCATCATCCTCAGCAGGTAATGAGTTTGAGCTTTTTCTTTCCTGCTCGGTGGAATAACATGCCAAAGGAAATAAATATTGTGGGTCAAGTACTAAGAATGGGTAAATGGGTCTTAAGAAGCCATCATCATTCTATCACAACCTCTATTATGTTCTGCCTTTCTTGCTCCTATTGTGTCCATCTAATGATCTAGTCAATATTGTCACAGCCTTTTAATTCCTCCAAGCAGAAAATGGAACAGCAAAACATATCCATAATTTTCAGTACAAGTGCTTTAATTCTGCCTCTGGCTCCCCAGAATGTAGGGCCAAGCGCAACTGTCCCATCCTCTGTTGTAATACAAGGAAAATGTCACCATTTTAATCACAGTCCTGATAAGACACTGGTGTAATAGTTTATCTCACTTTACTAGCAAGGTAGAGGTGAAATTGAGATACTTTACTATTTCTATTGTTACTGGAATTATAATGTCACTTCCAATAGACAAAATGCAGACTGATAAGAATACCAGTAAGATATGCTTGATTATCAGCCTTTCCTAATAGGAAAATTAATTCCTGTTTATTTTTGAAGTACTATTAACAACTTTTTGTTAATAATGTTAACATTTTTAACATTCCTCAAAATTTTCTTTGGATTGAAAAACGATGATTGCTATAATAGTTTTCATATGTGTTTTCATTATGTTCTTATGGGCTAAGGGCATGTTTGCATGCACAGGTTGTATGCTAAGGGTTGTATGATGCACAGCTAATGAGAACCTGTGCTTCAAAGACTTACAGAACTGTGACTGTCATTTGTATGTTTCAAATCCTTTTGAGTAGGGAAGATTCCCTAAGACCAAGTGACAAAAAATTGTAACATACAGCTCCATCCCAATAAAACCTAGCAGAACTTTAGCCTAAATATTTTTTTGCATTTCTTTGGAAGCTTTCAGAAGTACCTTCATATTATACAGGTTTCATGAAATGAAAGTGGACTCCCCAGCACATGGCTGTCAATGTTTGCAGTGACACTTACAGTCTACATAAACTTCTCATTAAGAAGACACGTCATTACATGTCTTTGCCACTGAAAAATCACATTCCTATGTCTTCTCTAAGTCATAATCTTGAATCATTGGCTTTCTTTCATGCTACA
The DNA here is from genome assembly GCA_013398735.1 of Nothocercus julius. Lineage (NCBI taxonomy): Eukaryota > Metazoa > Chordata > Aves > Tinamiformes > Tinamidae > Nothocercus > Nothocercus julius. The sequence continues at coordinate 96,835 of VZSV01000146.1, forward strand.
ATATATAATCTTGTAAATAAAACATTTTTCTCCTACATCATTCTCATAAATAGCTAAGGAGCATGTATATGCAATGTATTAGAAGTCCAGGAGTTATTCAAACCAAGTAAAGCTGTGCACAGCAAGAGTATAATAATGGTATAGATAGAATAAGTATTTGAATTAGTGATTCTATTCCAAACACAAAACAAAACTCCATTTTAAACCTGGAGTAGAAGATGTAAAGCAGCAACACTGTAATTATTTACCACATCACTTACAAATCCTAGAGCTCTTAAAGGCAAGGAAATGTATGGGTAAGAGCATCATGAATCTACACTGTTTATATAATAAATAAAAGAAATATTATTCTTACAAGTAAAAAGGAATGCATATTTCACCACAATACAATCTGTCCAGTATCAAGCTTCTTTAAAGTTCTTTAGAAATAATATTACTAACAACATAATGTTCTCTGATAACCTTCCTTTTCATTAAAGATATGTAATGTCTTGCACTACTTCCCACGTACTTCCTGTGTCTTGAGACTTCTCTATAAATACTGATCAGACCTCTCCTCCCATTCATGTGACTTCATGGACCACTAGTTCTATTTACAATATCAAATAGATTTGGTTCGAATGCAATTTAAGATATACTCAGTTATTACATTGGTGGAGCCTTTGAGTACTGCATTTGTCTGGAGAAAAATCAACATCCAAAAAGCAGGCAACCACAACAGAACTAGAAAGGATATCTGTTTATTATTTAAATGTGTAAAATATTTGTTATGTTGCATCTCTTCATGTAGTAATTTTCAATTCAGTTTAAATTACAGAAATTTACTAAATAACATATGGAAAGTGAGCATGATTTTCATGAAACTTCAGAAAAAATCACAAAGCTTCCTAGAAATATACACACTCCAATTAATTTCCATCTTATTTTAGTTTTTTAATCTTTGAAGTGATGATACATATTTTTTATTTGTACTCAGGTATATTTTTTTATGTCTGAAGTAAGAATCATTTGTCCAAAAATCAGATATAAAATCTAGCCACTATAGTTAAAGGCAGATTTGTATCTTTTAAAATATTTGAGAATAATTGAGTTTTTCTTAGTTATTTCTTCTTTAATCAGAAATAGAAGTACAGGATGACACCATGAATATAACGACATTAATGGAGATTTTGTCATTGACCTCTATTGAAAAAGACCAAACTTGAGACTTCACCATATTCTTTCCTCAAGTATAGACTGGAAACAAACCTAGTTCCTGAGGACATAGCAGCCTGCAGATACTCCCTGGCATCAAGTGGAAACTGCATTACTGAAATTCCATGCATGGTGCAATGTCAGATCAGATCAAAGCAGATCAGAAGGCCAGAGCTCTGAGCACACAGGAAAATAACTTCCAGACAGAATCACAGAATCATAGAATGCTTAAGGTTGGAAGGGACCTCTAGAGATCATCTAGTCCAACCCCCCTGCACACGCAGGGTCACCTACAGCATGTGGCTCAGGACTGCGTCCAAGCGGGTTTG
>VZSV01000146.1:98647-123647 GCA_013398735.1 Nothocercus julius
GATCATCCTCGTAGCCCTGCGCTGGACTCTCTCCAGCAGCTCCACATCCCTCTTGTACTGGGGAGCCCAGAACTGGACACAGTGCTACAGGTGTGGCCTCACAAGGGTTAAGTAGATGGGGATGATCACCTCCCTCGACCTCCTGGAGACGCTCTGCTTAACGCGCCCCAGGATCCCCTTGGCCTTCTTGGCCACAATATACTGCTCTTCTTCAGTGTGTTGACCATATGAATGGATTTTGTTTTACATATATGCTTTAAGTTACCTGTGCAGGCTTCATCACCGATGAAGGACGTTTGGTATGGCTTTCTGGCTTCAGTTTTTCTCTCTCAGATGCTGATTTATACCATATTCTGCATCTGCCACTGAGGCTAAAAAAAAAATCAATGCAATTTCATAGAGAAAAATGTTTTTTTCCATGTGTACTCATAAGTCAGAAGGAATGCTCTGAGGCAAGGAATACTTGAAAAGTTGGCCTTAGGATGACTCCTTCAGTTGGAAATGTATTCAGCTGGCCGGTTGAGCCCATGTATTAGAAATGCTCCTGGATTCCTCACTCATGTTACTTTTTCACAAAGCAGGTCTGTCCAGAACTAATGCTTTCTATCATCTCCAGCTGTGTAAGAAAATCTGATTCATCTTTGCAGGTTACAGCTTGGCCACTGCAACAGGCGTTTTTCTGGCCTGGCCGTAGTAATTGATCCATCTAAGTATGAAGCTTCGAAAATCTAGCTCTTTCCAAAGGCATTTGATTGTTTGGTTACAACTTACCTAAATACTGAGAAGTCATAAAGGGAAGGCTTAAAAAAAAGATAAAAAAAAGTTTTTTTTTTTTTTTAAATCGGCAAAAGCAGGTTTCTCAGGAGCAGCTTTACACTTTAAAAAGCACCCATCCACAGACTAGGACCCACCACAAAAGAAATTTTATTTTATTCTGCCTCACTTTCCTTTGATTCATTCCTCCTTAATTCAGAGGAGTTTTGTATGTTTATACATAAGTGTATAAGCAGATGAGTGCATAGATATATGTAATTTAAAAGATTTCAAAATACAGTACACCAATCTTCCATCATTCAGAGTCTTGAAGAGAAGAATGAAATAAATGAGAGATGTTAATCATATTATGAAATCTATCAGTGACAGATTCTTAGATATAACAGTGATATTGATAGTAAATAAAATAGGACAGAGGAGAATTGATCAGGAAGGATTTCAGAACTGGGATCCCATAATTTGTCCCATGTTCTTCAGCCAGGCATAATTTCTCCAGTGCTTTTTCCTCTCTTGCTCTGGGTAGTTAGGAAAGGGATGGAAAATATTTCAGCCGTCATCACTGAGAGTACAGGCACAGTAACAGTCTTGAATATGGGTAAAGTCAAGGCTCGTGGTCTGTATTCTTCTAAATAACCATCTATTATAGAAAGAAAAACAACTCTTATTTATACCTGCACAGACAATACCAAGGACGAGGAAAGGAGTACAAAGCGCTTTCTGAGAATCTCATCCACCCTAGTTTAGTCCCACACCCAATAAAGCAGACTAATTTAAAACTCTGTATATTCTATCTTTTTGTCCCTGCTAAGAATGTTTATTAAGCTATTACTATATTAGATTTTTTAAACATTAGGAAATATGTACATGGTAGCTATTTCCAAATGAAATATGACATTTTGATGTATTCTGTATTCATATACGAAATATCCCTTAGTTAATATTTTTGAAGGATGGCATTTACACCACCAGATTTTTTTTTTTTTCCTGTGGATAGAAATTCAAAATGCAAAACAGCACAGAGCTTTGCTAGTATTCTGACATGACAGATCTGTTCACTGTCAAAGAACTATAATTTAGGGTATTAACCATCAATAATTTTACTAAAATACTGATGTAATGTGAGCTAAGAATATTTGACAAATTACAAGGAAAAAACCGTTAGTGTCTGTTTATGAAAATGAATTGTACTGAAAAAGAAATTGATTCTTCAGGAGGGTTCATGGTATTTAATCTGCAGACAAAATAATTGATAGTTTTACTGCCCAAGTAAATTATCAATATGTAACTTCATATATTGCAAAGATATTAACTCTTCAGTCTCTTCACTTAATAATCCAGAGCTACAATTAGATAATGCTGAAACCTGCTGTCTCATAAATTACTTTCCTGAGTGTAGTTGCACATGAAAAATTTACTTAAATGGATCTGCAGTAATATCTGACTGCAAGGCTGCGCTTAGCTCTGTGTTGCTGTAGAAGACTGAATTTATTTAAAGGAGAAAAGAAAACCAGTGATGTCTTCAGAATATTATTCTCACTCTTGACTCCCTGCCAGCATCGTCTTCTGTTTGATCCTGTCCGTACCAACCTGCAATCATCAAGTTTCAGGCAGCATGCTCTTTAATGTGAAAATTGAAATGGGCTGAGAAGATTGCTTCGAAACTCAGTTACTGCAGGATTGTGCCCTGCAGTGTGATATGACACAATTCAAAGACAGATAGTTGTAGTGCTGCTTAAATTGTGGACATATGGAATGGGATCAAAACAGTCCATCAGGCTTTGTGGGAATGCTGCCAAGAGGATCTTACAGGAGAGTGTTTCATTGTCACCTTCACTTGGTAGAGATAAAAGCTTAGTGGGGAGCAAGTGAACGGTTCTGGTGTTGATTACAGAAAACAAGAAGAGCTCCTGGAGAGAGGCTGTAAAAATAGTAGACTGGCAGTCCTAAGTGGTGCTCTGCAACTTTGGAGGTTTCCATCCTCTTTCTAAATTTCATTATTGATGACATGGTGGTGAGTAATGTGTTTGTGCAAGGAAATGTCTCTGAATATTGGGAACTCAATTACCCTCCGCGTTAATGTGGGTTGATTAGCTAGTGGCCTTCTACCAAAATGCAGTGGTGCTGGATATTTCGAGCATCACTTTGCTGAGGATGTTCACCTGCTGAAAAACATATATGTTTATCTTTTTTTTAAATTGCATTTAAATTCCAGAACTAATAATTCCTATGCAATGAGTTTTAGTGGTCCACACTAAAAAAAAAAAAAAAAAAAAAGAAAAAAAGTTTTGATAATCAGTTATTTACTTTCTTCCTCTGAAACTTCGAGCATAACCAATTCTCTGTTATTGTGTCTCACTGAACACAGTAAACCAACTAGCTGTGTCATGATTTTGAGGGTTCATATTCTCCTGATCTTGACTATGACTAAATAGCTAATGGCACTTATGGAATTTGCATTCAGATGATCGAAACACATAGATATGTAAAGACACAAATATAAAATGAAGAACTATGTTTACATGCCTTGACCTGTTTAAGAAAAGATAATTCTGCATATATATTGATAATATGTTTTTTTCATTGACAGTGGTTAAAAAAAAGGGTGAAATGGGCTTTAAATCTTATTATTATTAACATATGTTATTATTTAGGCTGCTTATATACAAAATACATGTTGACCTGCCCCACCATCCCATGAGAGCGACATGAAAAAAAGGGCTAGAAAGCCCTTTGACAAGAAAGATTGAGAGCTTCCACAACATGAAGACTTCCATCTTATCACGCCTTTTTTTGCAGCAATGTAGAGCATTTGAAAAGATAATATAGCATTGTATATGTCTTCTCCACAGGCATAGGGAAGGGGTGATTAGTAACTATGACAGATGGGGAAAGACTTCCAAATCTTTCTCCTTTATCCCTTTAATGTGTATTCCTTTAAATATACAAATGAATTCTATTTTTGTAGGCTAAAATTTTAGGGAGACTTAAACCAAAAGTAATTTGTTGGGCAGTTGTCATTCTAGTGCATGTGACATCTTTAAAAAGCATGAAGAAGCAGGTCAGTTCATTAAATATGCTATTGTTTTTCTTCTGCAATACAACCTTACTGAAATTCTTTTTTCCCTAAAATTTGAATTTCCCTAAAATTTCAAAATCCCTTGATTTATTTTCAAGTATACTCATGTTTCCTTCAAGTTCTGAAGAGTTCTTTTGCATCTGTGCTTCCTATTTTTCCATCTTAACAAATTCTTACTGTTCTTGAATGGAATGGAACAAATGAGGTTTGACATCTTAATTCTGGAGGAATGCAAGGACATCTCCACACAGGTGGCCAGGCACAAGACAGTCTAAATGTTCCTACACTAGCCAGGTTAGCCAGGGCACCAATGTCTAAGCCCTGCAGTCCTATGTGTATCCTAACCGTTATAAGTTGGGATCAGGGACTGCACCATTTTATATTTTAAGTTTCACAGCAAACATAGCTATAAGATACTGTGATTCCCTGTCTTTTCAATCATTTCAGCACATTGGCAGAAAAAAAGGCCTTACCTCAACATCAGATTCCTATGTCTTCTCCAAATATGTCCAATTAGATGTTAAGCATTCCATTTAATTATCTTATAGGTTATAGTTCCATAAAAACAAAACAAACAAACAAACAAAAACAACATCCCCCCCACCACAAAAATAGATAAGGGCTCAGTAGTAGTCAAAAACAATCCAGCAGGTTTTTTTCGGTCTGTCAGTGTACTTTGAATAAAATTAGCTTATATATACATATATTATATATATACACACATCTTCCTCCAAGGTTATCATATATGACTAACTTTCCCATAATGTCTTCACTGCTATCAAAACAGCTTCTCCATTTTTAGGTTACTTATCACATGAAGGAACAATTTAAGCAGATGCTTACATTTAAGCAAATGATTGCTCTGTGGTACACTGGAACCTTGATCTTTACATGTAAATAAATAAGGTACCAAGACCTTTCCATCGTTGAAGTGAAAGAGGAGCAGTATAACCTGGGACAGGTAAGGTCTTTTAGAAGTCTTAGTTCTGTATATGGGCTGACATAGTGAACAAAAATGAAATGACTTTTTTTGAGAAGTATCTGTCCTATTTCTCTGTTTAGTTTTCTCTGTCTTGTCTGCTAAACCCACACTTAAAGCCGGTATGCTCTACCATGTCAAACCATGTAAGCAGTGTATACGGCACATCTATAAGGAAAATCCATGTAAAAAATATAAGGTAAAGTTTTGGCAAAATATTATTTCTAGGGCATACCCATGCACCTATGTAATATAAATTTAAACCAAAGAAATCAATATTAATGAATAAATGAAGTCATGTAGAAATATATATTGAGTGCAAACATCTCTACTTGAGCTGCTTGTGAGGTTTCCCTGCATAGCCAATGAAGAAAGAAAAGCATTCATGTAATATAATAATTCTCACCACTAAATTTCTAAAGGAGCAAAGGTCATTCTCATTCCAAAATTTTCTATTTTTTTCCACTGATTAAAAAGGGAGTTTGACTGGGACAGCAAAGATGCAGATGTCTACAAAACAGGAATAAAGTGTTTGAAATTAATTTTAAACCCAGGTGTTTGAGTCACAATGAAAATTTGATTATGTTAGCAGGTTGAGGAAAAAAAATGCGTATGTATCTCAGTTCTCCTATTAAATAAATGAATAACTAAGTACCACATATTGGTGATTGCTACAGGAGCAAGATCCCCTTTTGGCTCCTGCAGTCCTCCTGACACTGGGCAGACCCACCAGAGGACGACTACAAGGACCAGCTCATTGCAGGCAAACAGACATCATTGTGCCATCTTGTTTTACACCGACTCATCAGACAGGATGCTAGGTGAGATGTGGGGTACCCCACCAAACAAGAAGCGTTTCTGGATGTAAATGATGGCTGAGCTTGGAGAAGAGGTAGGTACCCTGATGAGGATGCTTTGAGGGAGGGAAAGGCCGTGAGGAAACTCAGAGGCATAAAGCAGGGGAATTGATCAATTCTGGGCAGGCCCAGAGATCGAGGATGCTGCACAATAAACCTTCGAAGTATTTCTGTTAGATCTAGCAACAAAAATCAGACTTACCTGAAAATATTTAATGGTCCTAAATCAGGATATCTAAATTCTCAGCTGCTTCTCCAAAATGTGAGATGAAATGATGGAAGTATCTATTGCTGCGATTGAGAGCATCCCTAAAAGCCTACACAAGACTATAAAAAGAATACCTACATATTTTAAAACCTGAGAAAATTTGCACTTCTCTTCCAAATGCAACTGCTGCTGCTTTATATCTTCCTTCTAGTAATATTATGCAAGTAGAGTAATGTAATTCAGGTAATGTAAAATTTCTGTACATAAATTCTCTCAGGGGACAAGCATGTGGGGAGCAAAATAACAGATGAAACAGATATCAGATAACCATGGGTGCATCAGGATGTGCTCATTGCCTTATCAGTGCATACACTAAGAGAAATTACTTGTACCCTGTTCTTCATGTTTATTCTCTTCTGCTCATCTCTTCCTTTTGTGCTTAGGCAGGCTTCCATTCTGATAATGTACTCTTCCTGCTATTGCTTTTCCTACTCTTATTTGTTCATCACTAGTTACTGCAATTCTGCAGTCCAGTATCCACTCATATCAGTGTGTTTTCTCCAGCAGAGTATGGATGTAGCACAGAAGTGAGCTTAGCCATTGGTGTACATTTCTATCCATCTCTTTCATTTTAATTTATTTATTCCAGTTGGTATTTTCTGTGTTCTTTTTTTTCTTTCAGCTCTTGTGCCAAATTCTTCATCTGCCTCTCTCCGTTTCTCAGTGTATCCATCTTTTTTTTCTTTTTCTGCTTTCCCGTGCTAGTGTTTATCTATGTTCTTTTCCTTGTACACAGAGAGCTCTTTCATGGTGGTTTATATTCATAAGAGTCTGAAAGACAGTCTCAGCTTCAGCTTTTTTTCAGAAGAAAGCTTTGATATCTTCCTGTTTATTTTGTTGTTTTTTTTTTTTTTTAAATGGCTGTTCTCAATTTTGAACCTTTGAAAAAGGTACTGTTTGTAAACAGTACCTTTGGTGGCATTAATACAGTTTACTTACAGGTAAGTCAGAATCTGTGACATATGATTATCTAAATATCCGGAAGGTTGATAATAGAATTTATAAAATCGAAGACAATTCCAAAATACTACATCCCCCAAAGTGAAAAGATAGATTTATAAAAATACAATAGAAAAACTTAAAATAGATATATATTTTAACCTTCTTTGGAGGATTTGTCAGGAATCATCCTAAAACCTACTGTAAATCCATTTGGTTAGTTGCAATTCAAATGCACTATTTCCACCACTATCCAAGTACAAAACTAAGTGCTGTGTGGCTTAGGTCTGAAAATTCTGGGTACGGATTTCCTTTAGGCCTTGCCAACAGTGATGCTTTTTGCCACTTTAACTACCAAGCTATGAAAACTTTCTCACTGAGGTATACTCAAGGATATCATATTCAGTGAATAGTTTGTCTGATCACGCAGGATTTGCATTTCATGATTTTTCCATGCCTATTCTGATTTCTGAAGATTTACACATTATTTTAATCTTTTGGTAAAGTCTGTCTAAGACCATGCAAATACATCTCATCTGGTGAGATTCTTATAAAAGATTCGTTGTGTTATGCACAGTTAATTATTTGTGGAAGGCAATGATAGGGAGTTAGTCTTCAGGGAAATTCAGCGTTATAATTAGTTTTGGCAAATTGTGCTGTCCACTACATAAACATGCACTCCTGAGAAAGACTGTGGGGTATGATCATATGTTCTTTACCACACAGCAGAATTCATCTTATTTGCTGGAGGGTTAAAGGGTTGGACCTGCTCTTAGGGAGCAAATGTGTGATCTGGTGGCACTGACACTAACCCAGGAGACACAAGTTCTGCCCTAGTACTGCTGTTGTCTTGCTTCTCATCCTTCAGCAATGCGCATCACTGGTGCTTACCTTCTTTCTCCCTCTTCTGTATTTCAACTTCCTTTGGGCTGATTAATGATCTCAGTTCTTTATAAGGTTTCTGGAATACAGTCTCATTTTAGGTTTTCATGTCATAAAAATGAATAATTATACTCACTATTTTTACTAGTAGTTTGTTTAAATGTTCAGATTTGGACTAGTGACAATTTTGCTTTTTTGACATAACTGATAAAAGAACTTTATTTTAAACAAGATCCATGCTGACTCATTCTGATCCATTTAAAATTTTTAATTTCATTTCATATATTGGTTCACCGGACTTTTTTTCAGTCACTTGCAGCTTACAGTTTTATTTTAATGCTTTCATCAAGGATAGATAGCAGTAAAACATTTTGCACGTTTGTACTTGCACCGCTTTGCACCCGCTCTTACCAACAGATCTCCCAAACTCATACAACTCTTGGCTTGAAACATTTTTTTTCACATTACACCTCAAAATCATTTCTAATGTAATGGTCATGTTTTATTCCTTTTCGTTTGTCAGCCCAAACATCATTATATATGCAGTGCCCGTTTCATTAAAAATAAATGAATAAATAATAAAAAAAAGCAGCTAGCTGTAAAAGCCCAAAGGAATTAGTGTACTCTATGAGTATCTTAAGGTTTACCAGGAGTTCTTATTCTCTAATGTTAGGAGAATTTTGGAAATGAATAAAAAATTCAAACTCTTGATTAAGAAACAATAGGGAAAGAAAAATAGAAAATACAAGATTGTCATTTATTATATACAAATAAGTGAAAAGACAGAGAAAATAGTTATTGCATGGGTAAATTTTTTTTATAGATATCTCTCTCTATATATATGCATAGAAATGCAAATCTTTGGTGCTGATATATATACAAATTATATATGTGGCACAGTTCAAACACACCATTCTTTTTGTACTATGCTGACAGGCCATTTAAATCTACTCTTGTTTGTATAATTTTGTGTTTTTCTTCACTTAAAAGAGTCTTTTGATAAAAAGTAATTGAATTTCAAAATATATATATTTACAGTAATGACTGTATGGCCACTACAAAATTTTAGACTCATGGAAAATTCATGTTGCAAGGGAACTGAAAAGGTCCATCATCCAAACTCTTCCTCAAAGCATAGCCAACAAGGAACTGAGAGGGAGTCGCTCTGGGCTTCATCCAGTCTTGAAAAGCTCCAACAGTTAAGACTGCCCAACCTCCCTGGGCAGCTTGCTCCAGTGCTTAATTATGGTCATAACGTAAAGTTTTGTCCTTGTGTCAGACACTCCTATTTCATCGTAGGCCCACTGTGTCTCACCCTCCCACTGCATCCTGCTGCAATGAGCCTGGCTCTGCTTCCTTGGCCCCCTCCATGGCACTGGGGACTGCTGTGAGGTCCCCCAAAGGTGTCTCTTCTCCAGACTGCACAAGCCCAGCTCCCCCAGCATCTCTTCAAGAAGCAAGTGCTCCAGCCCCCTTATTATGTTGCAAGAAACTGGTCTGCTGGACTTACCCAAATTTATCCCCAACTGGATGCAGTACCACAGCATTGTTCTAATGAGTTCTCAGTACATGGGAATAACAGTTTCCCCTGGTCCCTGGCCATGCTCTTATATATACAGCCCAGCATGCTGTCAGCTTTCATCACTGTGAGAGCCCACTGCTAGCTCATGTTTGGACTATGGCATGCCAGGACTCCTACTCCTTTTCCTTAGAGTTATTGATAATTTACCAGCAGTTTGAAGTTTTACTAGATGCAGTTTTCCAACTCTCTACTTTTTCAGATCTACTTTTTGAAGAAGAGGGAAAATTAGGTACTTTTGAAAAGGCAGATGACAGAACAGAAAGCACAGCTTAAGTTCACCAGCATGTGGATGATGCCTGATCCCCTCAAAAGAAATTAAAAACCAAAACATATACACCTTAGGCTAAAAAAATATTTCAGTGTTGTGCGCTTCCCTGATTTTTAACAAGTCTCACAAGAGTTGGCCTTGTTCCTCAAGTACCTAGACATTGTGATTTGAGAGAAAAATAGTAGTGACTCATACAAATACCAATCAGTGTCAATGGGCAAATAAAAGATTACTTTTATTTTCATGTCCTTCAAGCCCCTTACTTAGGAGATTTTGTCTTTCATGGTACTTCAGGAAGGAGTACCTTAAATCCAAGGAATGCATTAAATCACTACAAGAACTGAGGAGAGTCAGGAGACTAGAGAAGAATCCCATCCACGTGCTACTTACAATGATCAGGGAGGATGTTTTCCTTTTATTCTTGAATTTTCATTCAAAATTAGTTACTTGCCATCAAGTTGAATGCTAATAACATACAGTACCATAACAAAGGCTGCGGTTACCGCTTGTGATGTCTTTTTGAATAATGTAAAAATTACATTCCACAGAAGTAATTAATGAAGCTACCAAAGGGAGAAAAGTTCTGCATGTTTATTCATTTATTTCAGCTTCCTTTGCTTTTAATAACCAGAGATTATAAGTAGTTCACTGTACAGAGCACAGGCTAGGCTGATAAATTTCATGGGTTTGTCATGGTGAAAATGTTAAATTTCATGCTTTGACACAGATTAATAGGAATACAATATTAAAACTATACAGACAATTTATGTAATTTAAACTGAATTTCAGAGGCATGCTTATTAAAAAAAAAAAAAAGAATGAAGCAATGATTTACACAGGAATATAAAATGCTTCTGGAGTATATGTTGGCAGCACAATGTTGAGACACCTCAGAGCTCTCTGTGGTAAAGGGGAGATTGACATTATGCTGGGCTTGCCCCTGTTGCACATACACATGTACTGAAAAGAAGGGTAATTTTAGCTTCTCATACTTTCTGTGGAATTTATCTCCCTTAGAAGCCTGAATGTTTGACAGCTAAATCATCCTAGGTGCTTTGTATAGTCTGTAAATAGTAATAGGTATTTTTGGAAAATGATTCTTCTCTCCTGTCAAACACCTGTTTTAAGGCTGTGTGAATTGCTTTCTGGATTTTTCTGGAAGAAGCTATTTCAATGAGATTAGTGTTACATTTTGTATAGACAGGTGGGACAACTGATAATCCAGCCTGTGGATTTTTCTTTTTATGGAAAATATTTGGAAAGTGTTAAGACAGTGGTAGAATACAAAGACTAAATCAAAGTGAGTCTGTCGTCTTTAATCACGTGAGTAAAGAACTAGGATTTATCTCTATCTGTATCTCTTCAAAATTATAAATGACTCAGGAGAAAGCAGTAGTATAAGAAACATAGAAGAATGTTAAATTATCTGCAACAAGGAGTCATGGAAAAGGCCTCAATATGACAAACACTGAATTCTGCATGACTGAAAAATATTTCCCGATGTTTCCTATGTTATTGAGATGCATATGTTTCACACAAAATATTTCTCTATAAAGATCTCTTATTTTTTGTACTGAGATTCATCAGTACATTACTATAGCTTTTGCTTTGTTAGTCACTTTGAAGTCATACAAGATGTGACATTGTATTTTATCTCTACTTTCTGCTGCATCGTCTCTTTGTGATATTTAATATTTTCATCTCTTGCTTTCGGCACTATTGTTCTCAAGGTACCATCATGCTCAGCCTCATCAGTTGCAGCAATAATCATATCATCAGCAATTATATCTTCCCTGGAAGTATCACCAAGTGCCTCATAACTCTTCTTCTACAATATTTCACTGACACATTTAATCTCAAATGGTAATCTACAAAGCGGATAATGTCCTCCTGGAGCGTTAGAGTTACCTAAAAAGAGACTTACCTATCTAATTTCACCTGCTAGGCCTCATCTTTCTTATTTGAAATTGTAACAAGCTGCTTGGCTGCTAATTGATGTTGCAAATCTTCAGATGTCAGTACAGAGTGGTAATACTAGAAGAGCTGGTGTTTAACTCTCCATATTAAATATTCTTTTTGAGTCTTTTTTTTTTTTTCTACTCCAGTCAAACTGCTGATACATTCACTTGTGATATCAACTTTCTTGATTCTTGTACTGGCTGATGACCAAATTTTGCCAGGTTTTGCTTAACAATTGTTTTTTAAATATTTAGGTACAGCAGAAAGTATCTTATTGTGACTGCACATAACAGATGCAACATTTATTTCAACATAAATATGTTTAGATTCTTCAGTTCCTTTACATATATCAAGATAAACTGTGACAATATACACTCTGGGTGTTAAAGTTGTCATTAAAATCCTCACTCACCCATATGCTGAAAGAATTATAGATGGCCGTTAATATTTCAGGTGAAATATCCCTTCTTACTTTCCCGTATAAGTAATTAGCTTTTTTGGCTCTGAATGGTTCTGTCTTTGGAGTACACTGAAGACTGCTGTGCTTGTTTCAGTGTTTATGTCCTGCCCGAGTGCGCCACAAGAGGAACCACAAGGTTTTAACTTTAGACTTGCATTTGTTTTATTTTCTCCTTCAGCCTTCCTGATTTCAATTCTGTTCTGATGTCAGTGCTTCACCTACTCAGATCACAAAACAATGTTTAACTTTGTACTGGTATTCAGCCTCCAGTGAGCTCAGTATTGTAACTATTTGTACAATAAAACTCTTTATAGCTGACAGACAAGTACTACTCCATCCATTTGCTTCCAAACAAGCTTCTGTCTCTTTAAACAACAAGCAAAAAACATCCTCAGTCTTGAATCTTTGCAACCCTGGAAGAGAAGTCTGGAATTGATAGATATTCTGTTTGGAAAATAGAGCAATGCTGGTAGATGACCTCTCCAAAAAATCTTTTGGGAACCTGTATTAAGCACTCTCTCCCACAGATGATAATTATGCTTATGGCTTAAAGAGGATGACCACGATACAGAATTAGGTGCTAACAGCAAAGAAGGTTCCTGCAACGAAGTGGTTGTACTTCAACTGACAAAAAGACTTAAAACTGAAAATAAAAGACTGACAAAACGCTGGGTGAACAAAGAGCAGAACTCTTACAGAACAGATTCTCCTTATTCAAGAACTAAACAAAAAACATATATCCTGACATAGCTAAGGAGATTCAGGAACGAAAAGTAGACATGTTTTTGCCGAGTGCAGGAGGATGTAGGACAAGATAAAAGACCATTGTTACATTAGAGGGGTAGAGGCTAAAACAAAGATAAAGTTTTGTGAAAGTGCTTTCAAATGTTTCTCAAATTATTCATTATTTCCTTCTCCCGTTGCTTTGAAGGAGATATACTTTAGATAATCTTTTTAAACCTTTATGGCTTTTTTTTTTCCTCTTGTGTGGAGACATCCTTGTGTTTATTTTCACAAAAAAAAAAAAAAAAAAAAAAAGAAACAGAAAATTTTTTGGAACTTTTAATGTCAGCAATCAATTCCAGTTAATAATACCACTGTGACTGTCATGTGTGGAGGTTACTTTGGCAGATGCGTGGGAAACCGTGGATCTGCTGAGACTCCAATAACTTTACAACTCTTTCACCTTTATCCTTTACTTCTTCTTTTTTCCCATGGAAAGAAAAATGTAGTTTCTGAGCCAGGCAAAATGTCTCTGAATGCTTTTTGCATGGCATAGTTTCCAAAGAGTTGGACCTTCCCTGCTAAGACAACTAGAGCCAGAAACTAGAGCTTTTATGAAAAGATGCTAAAGAAGGTTATACTTTGTTGTTGAGTGATTGGCCACTATGAGGCTCTGGGCTTTGAGAGGGAGTGTTAGGAAGGTTCACAGGCAAAATGTGTGTAGATCTTTCAAATGATTTTCTACAAAAGTTAGAGTTTATAGATTTGCTAGTAAATCATTAAGTGTAATAATTTTCTTAAACAAGTTATTTTGTGAAGATTGAACTTACTCTCACATCATCTTTTAAGTACAAATAGCTGTGAGTCAAGGATGGTAATGAGGGTTATCTAAGGTAGCAAAACTTCTGGCTATCATCTGCTTTAAGTTTAGCCGAAGCCTTTTGTTTATTCTCACCAGAATAAAAAAACGAACATTCCAATATTGCTTTCATTTGCCCTTTCATCTGCTACTACTACTTCTTATTTATGTGACGTGTAGTTTACCACACATATAGAATTACAGAATTGTTCCATAGATATGACATTCATGTTCCCACACACAAGACCTCTGAGCACATTTCCATACAAGATTCATAAAATTCCCAAATATAATATTCACTTTTTCAGAGGATTCAAGCACCCACTTGGAGGATTCCAGCAGACACTCCTTGAGTATTTGCCTGTCAGCTGTCTATAACCAGCCCTATAGCTTGTCATAAGTTTAAGTGAGAGGTCAGTAAAGTGAGGACTCATTAAGTGCTAATCAAATGTGATTGTGTTCTGCAGATATTTGTGAGCGAAATGGTAAAACAAAGATGATGGTCATAAGGATACCCCTATCATTAATAGAGAGACCGTAGCTGCAAAATTTCCCAAATAGCTATTCCATGAACATCAAAGTGAGAAGGACACATGTAACAGTCTGATTCTGAGATTCTGAGAACAGAAATGCATGGCATGCTAAGCACACACATTCATTGACTGCATCAGAGGTGATAACAATGACCTCGCAACAGAAGTGTTTAGATCTCTGAAGTACCATGGAAACCAGAATAGTTGCTTTAAGTCAACGGGAAAGTTTGGAGACAGGTTGTATTTGCAGATGGAGTGAAAGTTGTCATGTTGACTTGGTGAGAGATAATCTAGAACTGGAGATAAAAGTGGAAGCAGCCAGAACAAAGGCTACAAGATGTCTAAACTGTTTTGAAGAAAGCAATTTTACAGATGGAAGGAGGCAGGAAAGACTAAGATGTGAAAGAGTTGTGTGTTCCTTAAGCCGCAGAACTGGATGTTCAATAGGCAGACTTCCTTCAGTCTCATGCTTTCTTCATTGTCACAGTGTCTCTCAAAGACATTATCACAACAAGCCCATTATCCCTCTAGGTTGATGCTCATTGCATTGAGCATTGCTCAAATGACGATTGTATTCATATGACTATGTATGAAATTAACCTCATCTTAAAACATATATAGAAGAGACTTGATGAATTACATCCCTGCTTCTTTTTCTTGCTGAATATAAAGGGAACTATGTGGTTTGATCAGAGGCATATATCTACACCATAGATGTCTGAAGTTAAATGACTCTGGACAGTTAAAATTGTTTTTTTGAGGCTTCCCTTGGTCTGAAAATATAACATACGCAAAGCATGCAATACTTCATAACAATTTGAAAAAAGATCTAGACACATTCTTAATTTTATTAACAGTGATAAACATCTAGTTTAGGATGAAAGAGTTATTACATACAGATTACACATATGAAAAAGCATCTGCAAAACAGACTTCTTTCTGTGCACGTAAATTCAGTTATAAGAATCATATGAGTACCCAGGAATATTGAGAAACACCATCTTATTACCTGGATTATATCAGGTGAAAGGAATCTTGAAAGATAAGATACGTGCTAGGTAAATAATACTTCTACTTCATATATATGCATATATATACTTGATAAGCTTGCAAACTATGATGTGGAATTGAGATTTGGTGAATAAGCACCTTAACTTGAAACTCAATCTGATTTGAATTAAGGGTGGTTTTAAAATACTGAACTCACATGAGGGAATTTTATCACTAGAAGTAGACACTGTAGAAGCTGTAAAATTTAGAAACCTCCAGTTTCTTTGCTAATTCTCCTAGGATTTTATCAAAGAATTATTTTTGTTTTTTGTTGTTATTTTTTTGACTGTAACTGAGAATAAGTATTGTAGAGATTTTGAGCACAAAAAATCTCTTCCAGCATCAGTCAGCATCATAAAGGAACCTCATGGAGTGATCCAGAGCCCAAAGATCTCCAGAGAGAGATTGCTACATATGATGAGAGCAGCTCAATTAAGATAGAGCAACAGAAATAATTCAGTGGACCAAAATGCTGTGTTGTGATGCCAACAACGTTCACCCTTAGGTAAACATTTCCCTAGACTTAGAGACCATTGATGGATAGGAGGAAAAAATAAAGGAAAAAGAACATCGCTTGATATATCTGGACCACAGGAACATTGTGGTGTATGCTGAAAAGACTAAACAGGAAATAATCACAAATAAAGATATGCTGCTGCCAGATGACAGGAGTGGAAAGGATTGGCTTGCCTGCTGTCCCGATCCGGTGTCGGGGGAGGTTTTGATACAATCCCAAGAGCGAGACTAAGACGTAAATGAGGTAAAATGCCATGCAACCTTGTAAGCTTTATTCTCATAAGCACGATAGGACAGAGGGAAGAAGAAGGAAAAAGAAAGAAAAGCAAGCAATTGGGAGAGATGCAGCAAGATTATAGTTACCACCAGCACCAGTGCAGCTAAGTGTCGTTGGCTCCGCTTCGGTGCAGGTACAGGTGTCTCGGTGCCTCAGTGCAGGTGATGTTCAGGGGAAGAAGCTGTGTGCCCCGGAAGAAGCTGCACACTCGTGGGGGAATACGCAGTTCTTTTATGTCCCCGTTCTTGAAGAGTCTGCCCACCTTCTCTGTGCTCTGATGCTCCCCTTCATCCAACTTGATTGCAGGCGCCGCTCCATAGATACTTCTGACCATTGTTTGGGTCTCGTGCTGATTGAGATAAAATGTCTGGAGCTGATACCACAGTCCTCCCAGAAGCAGGATGCCAAGGCCAAGAAGTTGTAAATTGTATGGAGATAAGATGTCTCAGTCTTCCTGGAGACTGGATGTCCATGCTAAGAAGTTGTAAACTGTATGGAGATACCCCAGTCCTCCCAGAGGTGGGATGCCAAGGTGTAAATTGTATAGAGATAAGACACCTCGAGCTGATAGATGGGATGCCTAGGTCAAGAAGTCCTAAATGGTAGGGCAAAAATGTCGAGACAAACACAATCCACAACAGTCTCTTACACCTGCAAGCATGACCAACATCAGCATGAAAATAAAAGAAGATTCTGATAGGCAGTCTCTCATTTATGTGGGGAAAAAAAAAAAGAAAAAGAAAAAGAGTGCATGTAACCTTGATAAGATATTAAAATTATTTTTATGAATTAGTAAAAATTCTACAATATTTCTCCTTGCTGAAAGGATATTAGACATTTGTAAAAGAGCAGAGGTGCGGTTTGTCACCTGTAACTTCAAATACCTACACTATTTGAACTCCTTCGTGATCAGTGGGGAGAAACTTAGGACATTAAGGGTCCTAAGACAGACACTAAGACAGAATCTTATGACCTAAAATAGGTCAGAAGAAGTATACCTTATAAGCATCATAACAGTATGAATATTTAAAGGTAAGTGAATTTCATGTTAGATATATACTATAATATCTTATATAAGATAGCACAAAACAATATTATAAATAGTTTTATAAATTTCTAGATGATTATATACTTATTGATCTATATAACAATATTATCATTCTTTTACTCCAGATTTTCATTGCAGTGATTTTTTATTCCTTCCTGCCTTCAGTAATTGACATAGGCTTGCAACCTGTGCACTGAAATCCCTTTCTAATGCATGTGCATCTTCTGATTTGGCAGGAACAGATGTTGCTGTATTTAATAATTTTTGGGATAGCCTGGGTACTGATGACCCAACCATTCACTGAATGTCCATATTCCTTTTGGCATCAGTTGTCCAGCCATAACTTTTTTTTCAACAGGGTAAATTCATATTATTCCCAGATTCTTGCCTAATGGTGTTCATGCAGGGCATGGTGGAACAGATGGTCTTTGCATCACAGGAGCTTCCTAAAATCACTTTTACCTCTTTTTGCCAGAACAGCTGGCAACAGTATGAATTGATATCAGTTGTTGCACTTTTAGGAAAGGATAGATAGCATGCAAATTCCTACAGTTTCTAAAAAATATCCATGAAATCTCCCATGCTTAAACAATTTTAAGAAGGGTCTTTTGGGAAAGATGTCCTTCCTGCATAAGATTTATTTCACACAATCCCAAGTTTTCCCTTGGCAGGAAGAATATTAACTATGTTACATCCTCCCAAAATGCAGATCTGTCTGTTCTCTATATACATCATTAGCCCATGGAACTGACAAAAGTTGGATATAGTGTCCAATACCCCAGTGCCCCAGTGCCCATATACTTTTACTAATAGCAATATAACGTCTGTTGTGTCAGTGTAAGAAAACCAAATGTCATTTGATTTTCAAGACTTAAATTGCTTAAATAATTGAGGCTCTTTTTCAAATAGACATTTCTTTTACAAAAGTAATTTATGAGTCGTTGGAAAGCATCAAAGCATTTAAGGCAGATATCATCACAAGCATTAAGTTTCTGTTCCCTTTTCAAGTGGATAATGTCACAGGTTAAGAAAGGATGTCTCTCCCCAGTACTACATTTTATATGGCTTTATGAAGCCCATACGGAGGGTTATGAAGATTTTCCCTTCATTAACTCTTGTTTATTCATGTTTCTAAATTTAACCCCTAATTCTGGAAGACCTGCAGCTTGAAATATTTACCAGTAACAGACAGAAGATTGCTCGTGGTGTAAGTGTGGATAGGTTTAAGTCACCTATCTAAGAATAAGGTTCTGAAATATTGTGTTTTTCTACATAACTGTGATTGTTGATGTCATTGCTTACTTGAGTGCTGATGTCTTGAATGCTCATGTCTTGTGATTACTTGAGTTAATGACCAAGGACAAAGAACAAGTCTGAGGAGCAATGAGGAATAGGCACACAGATACCTTAATTTACATTAAATAATTTTGATGGGAGTAGGTTGGTTTATCTTACAAACATTTCACTTAGATTTTGAACTGGCCCTGTGTCTGAGATTTGCCGTAGGATATCAAAATATGTCCACAATTTCTCTAGGATATTGCATGGCTCAGGTACAGTGCAGATGATAACAAATGCATCTATGAAGTACTCATGCTATCAAAAATATTAATCTGTTGTTTGATGGTATATTAATAAACTGTGTTATTGAGGAATTAGTTACAAGTGGTTCTTACATTGTGTCAGTATCTACATAACATAGATAAACATGTAAACTTTTGATGTGTCTGGAACAGTTTTCATACTTGAAACTACAGGATACCAGCACTAATCTGTTGATTAATACTTAATGATAATATATAAATCTTCTATACATATTGGTATAGAATTCAGTGACTCAAACTCTTCTGGGTCTTTTACAGCTTGCATTGTTTTTTCTCTGAAAAATCAGTTGAAGTTATCTTCTGAAGGGGATATTGACAGCAACAGTTGAATGCTAGAGTGCAGTGGCTGTGCCAGGGAACGTGAGTGGTGGAGTTTAAAAAGTCTTCAAGGTCAAAGGAGTTTGTAAAGGTTTTAATGGGATTGTGCAAGAAGTTCCTAGTATGAAATTCAAAGAGGTCAGATAACGGTTCCTTTATTTTCTTGATTTAGTAAAAGATTTTGTCTAATAATCATAAAAATAAGACAATAAGTAGATGCATTTCTTCCTGCATTATTCTAATAACTATTTTGACTCCACAATAAGGATTTAAGCATTTTGAAAAAGTAATTCTTAAATTAATAAGAGTTGATATAATGTCTATGTTTATTATTTATTTATGAACCGTAAGGTGATTGAAGTTCTGAAGCTGTCAGTCATTTAGAAGTCTCTTTCATAGATAATATCTGCGTTCATAGTCTATTTTCAGACAGTTAACTCTGCAGTTTTCTCAGAATACTACAAAGTAGTAGAAACTAGGATTTTTCTCCAATTACGCTTAAATTTAAGAAGATCTTAGATTTAGTCATCAATAGCTGTTTGCATATATCTTAGATCCACTCTTTCTCTTCTTTTTGAGGTTTATGTTAAGAATTTAGTTCTGATGAGGGTCAAAACTAAGTAAGGTAAAGTAAAAAGTGATGGGGATCCAGTAGAGGTACCTAATTAATATGTAGGAGCAGGGAAAGGGAAATTATCCAAGGATTCACTGATATGTGAAAAGCAGTATAAATACGCTTTCTTTACAGTGCAATTCCAGAGTTACTGTTTAGAATAAGGATAAAAAAAAAAAAAGAAAAAGGCAATGAGAAAGTAAATGTGCTGCTTTGCTGCTTAAGTGTCAAAGGAGATCCATCACTGGACTGGTTCTAGAATGCAATATGAACCCAAGAAAAGCATAACAAAGAAAGGACCAAAACCAAAAGTTTCATTAAGAGGAAACTATAACGGTGTTTCCCAAAACTCATGGGAAGAAGATGATTATTTTTATACTTGTCTAATACAGCTGAAAATATGAGAGACTGGAAAACTCCTATAGGACACAGGATGAAACCAGTAGGCATTTCTGTTGGCATTTCTGTTAGAAATCATCTGCCTGTTTATCCTATCTGAAGAGAAGATGGAAAAGTCTTAATGAATAAAATATTTATAAAAAGTAAGTGTAACAATCTACATCAACAAAATGACGTTTAAAACATGATATAACCGAACAGTCGTAAGCAAGTGATTTCTGTATGACTTCCAACTGCTGATCCTTGCATAGCTTAAATCAAAACATTTTTAGGAAACCTGAGATACAAGTTCTTACTGTCCATTCTTACTCTCTGTATCTCTGTACTGCATTATTTCACTTCTTCCTCCTAAGTTTACCTGATGGACTGTAAGTTTTTTTTTTGTTTTTTTTTTTTTTTGCTCAGTTTATTTAGGGTCTGTCATAGTGAAAGATTAATCCATTCTTTTGGATACAGTTTATCAGTGTGAATTAAATCAAGTTTTAAGAAAGTTTTAATCAAGTTTTAAGAATCGAGTTTTAAAGAGTCAATTTTGTTTTCCTCTGATCATATTAAGAATGGCAAAAAAAAAAAAAAAAAAAAAGGATTAATCTAAAATTTTTTACTCCTCCCCCCATATTCTGTGCTTCAGAAAACAAAGATGTGCTCTCCGGGAGGGGATCTTATAATCATATATAAATTTTCCATGAATATTTGGAATATTTGGACAAAATATGGGAAATAATATAACCAAGAAGGATCAAAATGAGCTCAAAAACACAAAGCAGAGCAAAAATATGTGTCTTTTAAACAGACAGTTTTTCTATTTCATACATTTTTATTTTGCTTCATATTAAGCATATGGACTACATCTACAGTAGTTACTCTCTCTAGCTTTTATTTACAAATTTTTTACTCATCTGCTTGAATCAACCACAGAAAAGATTTTTCAGATTGGCCCCTAAGACCTCATTTTTTATAACTGTGAAAAGAATTTATTTCTAATGTGATCTTTTTTTTTCTGCTCTTCATAAAACAAGATTTGTTTTTAAAGCTATTCATTGCCTTTTAAAAAACAGGTGAAGAAAATAAAAGAACTTTAAGTCCAGACTTAACAAAAATGAAGTGAAAGGCCATCATGATAAGCCTGCGCTCAGTTTGAAGAATCTGGACTATGCATAAGTCTTGTTAGTTGCTCTCAGCTCTGTCCAGCAAGCAGTATTTAACGATAGCAGCAGAACTTGAAAGCGAAAAACAATATCCAATTAACAGAGATAACGGTACTGTGGAACAAAAACATGAGAAGTACAAATAAAGGAAAATGAAACTGCAGGGTGTTTGGAGGGTTTATGAAAGTAAAATGAGGAAGCCTCACATCAAAACGTAATATTTGGAAAAACAGAACATAGACAAAATGAAAAAACAGTTTGCTTTTGGGAAGCAAAAAAAAAAAAAAAAAAACAAGAGGAGGACACAAAAGTAATCTGTCGCATACAGAAATTTTAGAGATGATTGGTGGTTTGCACAAACAGAATAAGGAAAACATCTAATTAAATGCACCTGCTGTTGGAATGAAAGGGAAGCAGTTCCATTTATTTTTTTTAACTCTGTAAATTGCAAAAATGTTGATCCTTAAAGATGAAGGAAATATTTTGCAAAAATAAAAACAAAAATAGGGATTTACATATAAAAGGGCATTCAGTTTTAATCTGCTTCATAAAAAGCACTTAGAAACAAATAAGCCATTTTTATAATAACACAGAAGTAAAACATGCTAAGTATTCACTGCATTTTGGAAAATGTTTTCCTCACCCCATTCATAAATAAATCTAGCTGTTACACATGAACACAGCTTCACCAGGACTAACTCTGCTTGAAATCTTACAGGTAGCAAGTCCTGTGCATGACTTGCATACAGACAATCTTTCATAAAAGTTGCGTTCTTTACTCAGTTTTGGGAGTGCTAGAAAAGAGTTGGACTCAATCTTGGAGGTCTTTTCCAACTGTAATGACTCTGATTCTATGAAAACATAGGCTGGACCTACTACAACTAAACTTCTGCTGGCATAAGTTAACCACAGAGACTTTGAGATTAAAGGAAAACAACTGCAAGCTGAAGGCTGCCGTGCTACCTGGATGTTGCCAAATATTAACAGAGTACAGGGAATGGCCCAGGTAGCAATGGGAAGGAGAGGTAAATAGCTTGATGCTGACATGACCACTACGAATAAAGATACTCAGGATGGACCACTTCAGAGTCCGTGGTGGAGTGGTTGCTGATGCCTCCTATTTATTGCCTCATTTTGTTTCATCTCCATAGGAACTAGACAAGCCAAGAGAACAACTACAGAGAAATACTAAGTAAAGTTTCCTAGAGGGAGTTGGTTTATTTAAACAGAGATTTTACAGAGAAATGTACTTTCTTAAAAGGTTTGTTGGTGAGGAG
The DNA here is from genome assembly GCA_013398735.1 of Nothocercus julius. Lineage (NCBI taxonomy): Eukaryota > Metazoa > Chordata > Aves > Tinamiformes > Tinamidae > Nothocercus > Nothocercus julius. Next base: position 121,057 of record VZSV01000146.1, read on the forward strand.
CATGCATGTTAATTAGGACAAAACTAAAAAGGAAATGATTAATTGCTACTAAACCTACTAAACTATCATCCAAACAACACATCTGCACTGCCCCATGTGGCAGCCTGGTAGGAAGTGAAAAAAAGATGGCAATCCTTCCCAGTACTGTGGGTCAGGCTTCTCGTCAAACCTGGTTTTCATACCAGATTTTACAGATTTTGTAGATTATAACTTGTTTAAAATACAGCTGTCTATCATGTCTGTTGTTTACGTTCTTAGGAGTGCATCCAGCCCAAACTCCCGTTCCTTCCTCCACTTGAGAACAATCAATGCACCATGTCCTTATTAAGTATTAAAAGTTTCTTAATGTGTTGATGCTAACAGCTCTGTTTTTCTGTGTCAAGACTGATCTCTAAGCCCTGGAGACAAAGAAGAGATCTGGCTACAGGAGAAACCTCCAGGATTAAGAGGATTCCAGAGTGTGACCATCTGTAATGAAAGCTTTCAAAACAGCTTTTTTTCCAGCATTACAATTCCAGTATTCCTGATAAATGAAAATGAGAAATGCAAATAGATAATATTTCTATCTGCTATAGAAATATACCGGAGAATTCTTTTTTGATTATTTGTTTATTTATACATAGCATATCTAACAAATTTTATCCTCCCTTCAAACACAGCACTCATTTCCCAATACAACAGGATAGGCAAAACCTCATGATGCATCTCTGCTATCTCTAATTCATTTTATTCACAAAGTATTAGATCATTTGTCATTAAAACACGTAAGATTTGAAAACTAGCTGAATAAGTCTCCTTTCCCATGAGAGGGAGATGAGACTAAAGTGGTGAGATTACTGAGTGAGAAGTTTAGGCATGAGCTCACCCTTTCTCTCCCTTCCAGATGGCAAATCAGTGCGCTCATGCCAGGAATAAGGTGCAGCACTTGTTGCTTATAGGGGAAGTAAAAATGGTAGAGGACAGTGCTGGTAGCTGATGGAAGTGCAAGATGGAGGAGATGGGAAGGATGGAATGGCTAGGAGCTGTTGGACGATGCAGAGGGAAATGTGGGTACATAAGGCCCAAGCTCAAAGGAAACCAGGATTTCCCTACATCACGTACCAGACAAACAAGTTTAGTCTACATCAGTTTCTTAAATGACAGTATCACAATTTGAGGCTTCGAATTTATTGCGTGTCTTTAAAAGGAAAAGGAGTGTAGTGTAGATTACTGCAGTGTGGGGACAGTGCAGATTGTCATACTGTGTGTCTAAGTGGTGTAGCCTTAAAAAAAGTCAAAAAATACTGTCCCTTAGAAGACAAAAGGTGTAAATTTCTATATATCATAATAAGAAATTCCAATTTAATGTGTTAAAAATGCTTTTATAATTTGTGTAATTTTATAAAACTAAACATTAAGACATGGATGGTTTTCTTCCTTTTCTATTTGGTTAAGTTATAAGCTGAATACTTTATGTTCAATTTGGATATTCATACACTTTTTACTCTAGCTTTTTGGTACTGATGTACAGCAGCAGCAGCTGCTGCAGGTGAAGAGTCAAATTAAAACATAGCTGCTGTTTCTTCAGGGTTTTATTTCATATGCCATTTAAACATTTAAAACACCAAAGCAATGGCTTAATTCCTCGGAGGGAGTATATCTCAAATGACATTGCAGAAATGTTGACATCAAAGTGAATAACAAACAAACGTCAGGTGAAAATCAGATAATTTAAAATGCAAACACGTCCTGTAACTGTGGAAGCTAAAGATAAAGCAGTTGATGTGCACAGACCTACACATCCTTGGAATACAGTTCCAAGAATCCATATGTTTCAAGGATGATGTAGCACCATATGTCTTTTCCTGAGTGACTTATATCTATATCACAACAAGCTGAAATGCATACCAAGCTTTGTAAATAACATAGTCTAAACCTCTGGTACAAGCTCCTTGCTTTCTTAACTCTCTATCCAGTAAAATTGCTTCTTTTTTCTTTTTACTTTTTTTTTTCCTTTCCTTCTTCTAATGTCCAGCAACTTGTTTATTCAAAACAGATTCCTAAATATGCTAAATTTTATGGTGTTCTGAACAAAAGGCAAGGCCTTAGATATTCTGCTTATGCTCATACCTTTTATTCTCCAGATGCCCTTTTTAAGATGAGGGTAGGGATGATCCTGAGGTGAGCACTACTGCTCAGCATCCATATTCTAGACTGTGAACAAGAACTGATCATTAATTTTGCAGTTCATGACAAAAAAAAAAAAAACAAAAAAAAAAACAAAACAAAACAAAAAATGCAGCAAGCATGGTGAAGTAGTATCTTATTTAAGGAGGCAAAAATTTTGACAACACCAAATATAATTCACTTTCTTTCTTTCCTCCCCTCAGGCTAGGTCTTTGATGAAGCAAAGGTCAGAGTTCTATCTTTTTGGGTACTTTCAAAAGTATTATATTAAGTAAAACCTCAAGGCTATTCAATCTAAAAATCCAGTATTAAGATTTTAATAGTGCTCAGTCAGTTTCATAAAGAGATAGTTTCTTATAAACATATGTGTAAGGTAAGCAGGAAAGAAAGTTAATACTAGCTAAAATTGTAGTGTTTGACACAAC
>VZSV01000146.1:126147-147846 GCA_013398735.1 Nothocercus julius
TTTCACAGCCTTAGCCACGGAAGCAAATTTTGTGCAAATACGTCTTTACTGTAATTTGACAAACCAGGTCGCAGATACAGTGGTCCTGTGTGTATTAGTAGATGTCACCCCTGCTACGGCCAGGGACATTGAAGCCATTATAAATAATTTACTGTATCAATTAATGTTCAACTGCATGTAATTACAAGGTTACCATACACTGTTTATACAATGCTGGGTGCGTGAGGAACAGAATACACCTAGGCACAGTGTATTTTGCAGAGCAAACAAGTCGCTTGGCGGGTGCAAAGCAGCTCTGCCACTCGCTGGGACATAAGTTAGAGACAGGAGGGGACCTGTGGGGTGCAGACCTGTCCTGGCGGTGACAGTAACAGTGACATCCCGTGACCAGCCCAAGCCCGTGGCCGCAGGGCTGGCGCGTTCGCCGGGTGCCGCGCGCTGCCTCCGCGGCTCGCGACCGCGCAGCAGCACGGCTAAGGCGTCCTGCCAGGGACCGGCGTGATGCCGACATGCTCAGGATGAGGCCGGTGCGAAGAGGCAATGGAGCTGTTTTTGGCACCTTACTCTTCCAATATTGCACTATGTGCTTTTTTAGCCACTAGCAACACTCAGTAATGTTGGCTGTTTGTGTACATGAAACTAGGCCCTGATGGTTGATGGATACTCGTGGGTATGGGTAGGGAAGCCGATACACAGGTTTGGCAAGCAGATAGGCAACACAACAGGAAGGGCAATGAGAATCATTTTAATATAGAAATACTATTTATTTAAATTCCTGCTCCACATAAAGTCTGCAAATAATTCCTATTAAAAAGGCATGAGCTCATAGGGAGAACTGGGAAGAGAGGGCAGAACATCATTTCTCCGATAAGAACTTAGTTCTACATGATGGTGTTTATTTTTCTTTATGAGGCATTAAAAAAAGTCTGTTTAACCTCTGAGCAGTTGAATAAGGTAATTATTTGCAGTGCATTAGCAGTAATATGAAATTTTGTATAAAGTATGCGTGATCTGAATCAAGAGCCCATAAGGTCATTTCTTTTTAATGATGTCAGTTCATAATTAAAATCAACACAAGGGGTTTATTTTTGGAGGATGGAAGCTAATCTTTAAATGTGCCTGTTACAAATCTTGTGTCCAATCCCATTCTGACTGCTTTATTAAAATGTATTTTGTGTGCTCCTCTACCAGAAATCAATTTTAACACCTTTCTGCAAACAATTTCCTTCCTGTTATAATCATTTTCATTTGCAATTATAAAATCATCAGTGTAACAAGGTACAATTGGAGTTTGAAGAGTCTAGTTTATTTTTTAATTACATTTAATGAATAATTGAAGATTATAGCAATGTAATGAAAATAAATTTGAATTTTGTATTTTTTCATTTTAATTTTTATTAAATCTGTTTATCAGATGTTCATCACAAAGATAGTTTTCCATGTTCTACAGCTTGAACTTGCCATTAAATTTCCCAGATAGAAACAATATGATAGATTATTGCTGCTATCTTTTAGATTATATGCACATGCATTTGGTCACTTAGATGCCTACAGTGAAACTCTATCTCTGGTAAACCTGAAGACAAAATCCCTAACGTTGTGGAGAGGGTCGATACTTTGCCCATGGAACTGCACAGCATATTTGTCAGGAAAGACCTTTGGCAAGAAATGTTGCTTTCATCTCCTAAGTTTATACAGTACCTATATGAAACATAAGGATGATTCTTGGCCCTCATTAGCATCAACAGAGTCTGAGGGCATCCAGCATTTTCTCAGCAGCTTGCAAGTACCATGGCACAGTCCCAAACTGAGATCCCATTACGGTTCATAGAGGATTCGTGTTGTTTCTGTGGTCACGGGTTCAGATTTGCTCTATTAGTCCTTGAAGCCAAAGGAAGACTCGGCCTTTGAAGCTAGTGTCATCCTGTAATGTGAACTAAATAATGCTTTAAGATACAGATCTGACTTAACTATTCATTCAGAAGATGCACAAATGATCTGAGTATTCAAATACTGTAAGTTTGGGGTTTGCGTCTGTCTTAGACAAAACTCTTAGACTGCAATGAATTTTCTTCTTGTGGTTCACCTTTCTATATACTGACTGAAGAAGAAGTAGTGGCAAGGGGCTTATTTTATATGCTTAATTTTGGGTAGCTTGACTCAGGCGATTCCCACTGGAGGCAGCTGAAATTTCCAAAATGATTATCAGTCCAGGAGCATCAGTGGGCTTTTTTGTCCATCTACAGATGTCACAAAGTCATGTGGACTGCAGAAACCCTGAAGACTCCAAGTCAGGTCAATAGGTTGGAACAATGGGAGGGCTTTATTACAATATTTTGTAGTGCTGCATCTAGGAAGGAACTTCTATTCAGGATAGTGATCTGAATCACAGTCAAAACTCTTAGAATTAAATTAATCTCAGCTGTATCTCTCTCCACAGAGAGAGAGAGATAAATGAGCAATGATTTTGATTACAAAACTGAGAGACAGTTACCTCCAAACTGGGATAGATAGAGTTACCTACAAATTGTCAGTGTTCACCATGGTAATAGTCATTCTGGGCTACAAAAACACTTCCATTCTGATAAAGATTATGCAATTATTCTAAGGAGTTAAACAGTCTGTTTTCTTCTCTTTTTTTTTTTTTTTTTTTTTTTGAGGTGTATAAGTTGCAGGATACTGAATTTTCAACACTTGTCCATCAGAAACTCTCTTTAAACCTGAGAAAATCAAGGCCCCTAATTCACAATAAGGTTTAGGTTTTATTAGAGCTTTGTTAGTAATGAAAAATGGATGTTCCATCATAAAATTAACAGCTTACAATAGGTGGCTTGAAACTGTCAATAAATACGCTTTCTTCCTTTTATGAATACATACCTAATTAATACCTAATAAACTTGCCTTGGAAAAGTTGTCTGCTTGGGAGAAAAAATAATTAATTAATTTTAAAGAAAAAGATTTATTTATAGTTTTAAAAACTAATTTACTATGGAATTTGTATTGAGACCGTATAGCATAAAAACACTATGGTAATGCAATGTATCTACTCATGGTTCACCACTGTTAAAACTGTAATCCTGATTAATGAGGTTGTGTCATATGGGATGGTTTCAGTTCAGAAACATATGCAGGAAGATGGCCAATATTTTATATACGATTATCACTGAAAATAGAAGAGTCAGAAATGACTGTTAGCATAATATTTAAATACAGCCTTAAGAAACAGATATGATTTTCTTTTTTAAATTACTGTGCTCACTATTTTGATATTAATGGCATTTCTGTGTTTAACCCTAAAGAAAAAGATTTTTGTTCATGCTTTTCATTAGGCATAATTCTTGGACACATACAAGTGTGCTTTGTTACATGTAACATCTTTGTGAAGTTTAACTGAGGTGGTGTGAGATGCTTCAAGATCTCTTTATATCAGAAATCTTCTTGTATCTTCTTCTTATATCACATCATCTTTCCAACAGAAAAAAAAATAGTGAGTGACAAGCTGGCTGCTTATATTCATGTCCATAGGTTAGGCTCACCTAAAAAAGCTCAGTGTGCCAATTAGACAGAGCTACCTATCACTGTTAGGTAGAAAAATAATTATGAAGCATCTTACATTTTCATTAGGTAAGCAATGTTAATTTTTCAAGTTTATGATGAGAAACAGATTCAGAGATCGGTATATTATATTGTTTTACAGGAGGCAAGGAGACATTTCTTCCTCCAAGGTTATCATATGCCATATGTCCTGTTCTATAGGTTTGCCAAAAGCCACTTAATGCCATATGTCCTGAGACATTTGTTTTACAAATAGTATCTTAACGGTAATGGAATTATTTAATAAAAATATTGAAAAAGAATTATGTCTGTGCTTTGTTACTGTCAGAAACTCCATTTTTCTTTTTCCGTGATAGCCATGTACATTTTAATCCTTAATACCAACTTCTCCACACAAAAATTGTAAAAGTGATGGGCACAGTTCACTTTCTGCAACACAAAATGCAGAGCGGATAGATTTGCAGGTACAGGTAGGAGGACATTAACTCAAGCAGGCCAATAAACCTTGTCCTAACAAAACAATGTTTCAAAACCAATGTGTAATGACAAAATATTTGCACGTGCAATGAATAGCAAGTTGGTACATTAAAATAATACTTTCAATTACATTACAATTTCAATACCTTAACACTTTCAATTACATTACATACCTTTTTTTTAAAAAGTCTTTGTTCTTAATTTTTATGCGACTATTTTTAGTTTTCATTACATTTCATAATTATACCTTATGGCTAACTTTAAATTAGCATTTAACAAAAAGGGTTGTTTTAATACCTTGAAAAAGACATATAATAAAAGAGAGATACAACTATTCTGTTGACAGTGAGCTAATATTCAGAGTGCACTAGAGATCTCCACTTACTCTTGAGTTATAGTTGTGTATACTGACTTCCTGTTTGGTTTAGGCAAATCAGTTATAGTCTTTGGATGGGGAACAGTTGATATAATGCTACTTACCTGCATCGCAGGATGCTCTGTGAATTAATTAGTTAACATTTGCTTAGTTCTTTGAAGATGGAGAGCTCTACTTAGGTACTAAGCACTGTTTTAATGAAGAAAAATGTTAAGTGCTTACTAAGCGGCAGCACAGCTGTTTAGTTACAGAATTATTCTTTCCCTCCACTGTGAGGTCTCACAGCATTCGAAGTGTTGTTGCTACAACTTGTGAAAGTACCAGGCCTGTGTGGCAGACCCTGAAGGCAGCAGAACTCTAAAAATTCTGACAATACCAGAGCAAGCCCAAATACTAAGCACATACACTGGAGGGATACCAGCTGGAGTTTCAGAAGAGATTGAAATTGCAATGAACATTGTGATGCCTTTTTGATTTATTCTAACATACTCTGTGTTGCACATCTGGGTCTCATATGTAATCAGGGAAGAGATAAAAATGCAAAATCAGGAACTATGATCCCTATCATCTTGTATCTCATGTAAGGCAGCTATAGCAATAATTTGTCAATTTTTAGGCTGTATTATGCCTTTTCAGTTGGAACATATCAATGCAACTGCAATAAAGCTCAAATGTTTCAAAAATTCAAGTGAAAAAACTGTAAACGGCAATGAATCTGAGGGATAAAATTCTGCAAGGTACCCACAGCTAATAGCTATTGAAGTACGGCTAACAGCAATCAAAGACTGAAATAATAAAAAAAAACTACAAATAGATTTCATCCTGCATAAATCTGAATCATTTCTGAAAAAATCCTAATTTGGGAATAAATAGTCCACCTCCCAGAGAGTCTGTTGCTGATTTTACCATGTGAAAAGAAATATGCTTTCCTGACCCAGTTTTCTGTAACAGCTGTAGGAGGTAATAAATCTTAGCTGTCTTGGTCTTAAAACTGCTAGAGGAGGAAAAAAGTGATGAAAATTCAGAAATTTGTATTTTCAGTACTACAGTTCTAGTTGTATGAAATCATTATAATTCTTGTATAAAACCAGAACTGTCAAACCTCAGGAAACGCAACTCTGTCTTATAACACATCTTGATCTACACCAAGTAGTAGTCAACAAGGCTTTACAAGGGCAAGTCAACAGAAAATTTACCGTCATTTAAAACAGAGGGGCCACAAGTCTGCATGAAAAAAAAAATTCATAAAGATTTCTGAAAATCTCTGTCAGGTTACTACAGCTGTTCAAGGATCTCAATCATTTAGATAATTAAAAGTGACAGAATGTGTGCATCCCTATACTGCATAGTGCAGGATGCTTCTGATATTCCTAAGCTAGCAAACTCCTGAATCACTGGTCATGTCTACAGTAGTAAATAAGGCAGGGTCACTCTATCTCCCCAAGCACAAGCAGGTGTATTTCAGTGTCTTTAAATTGCAAATGTGCTTCCTGGCATGGTTTGGAACAGCTATCAATCTCTCCGAAAATGCCAGAGCATAATTCAGGGGTTAACACAAAGCAGAGATTTTTTTTTCCTCCAAATGATCACTTGAATATTTTGGGGTGCAAGACAGTTTAGCTATATGACTGCCACTCATGCCTTGCCAGATGGCATCAAGGTCAGAGAGCGATCCCCAGCAAATTTATTTACTATTTTGAGGAAGTAAATCTATGTAGTTCAGATATTTCTTCTGGCATTTCTAATTCTGAATTGATGTAGATGTGAACTAGCTTGAGTAGTTATGTGTTAAAAATTCATACAGATATTTCCAGTATATGACATGCCTGATGAATATTATTGGCTAGAGCCACAGTTTATTACTGACTGAATGCATGTATTTTTAAAAAATATGTCCATTAAAATTGTTGCTATTAATCATTTTTCTCTAAAATTTCATACACAAAGCAATGAACTTTTAAAGTGTCGATAACTAATTATCATTGTTTTAACTGTTAATTATAGGACTATCCTGAACTTTTCCATATTTTCAAAAAATTGGTAAAGTAATAAACAGTTGAAGAAACAACAAAAGCACATATTCTCATAATGGGATAGACTTATATTTTTCTTATAATTGTCTCTTTTAATGAGAAGCATTATTTTCTGCCAATTAGAGAACTGTCAGCAAAAGGAATTGCAAAGCAGAAGAATGGGTTTTATCCTTGCTTACGTGTAGGTAGAAATATTTGAAAAAAATAGGGAAAAGAAGGAAAACTATTTCCACAGTGTCTTAATTAATTAAAATTAATCCCCAAAAGATCCTTATTTATCAGCTGGAAAACTTTGAAGGTGATCTTGTAAGACATCCACTTTCCTGATCTTTTTATTTATGTGGCTACCTGTAGTAACTGTTATAGAAGCATATTGCAATTAATAAAGTCATGGCTAAGCATATGAGTCCATGCCCGACTATTACTTTGTAAGCATATTCCACCAATTTGTAAGATCCTCTGTAGACATTATAAATGAAAATTTATATCATGAAAGAAACTAATTCTCTTTCACAAAAATTTGGATTTAAAGCTTTTAAAAGGAAATTACCAGAGCCTATTAATGTAAAAAGAGATAGAAAACATGTGGAATATGAAATATTAAAGGAGAATTTCTTTAGAATTGTGATCAGTGGTCAGTAGAAAGTTTTCTAGATTGACAGATTTCTAGCTTTTTCTTTTCTGGAATTTGTGTTGGAAATAAAGAATTGTGCAATATAGAAATCAGTCCTCTGAGATTTAATTTTCAAAGGAAATTGAATTTCCTTTACGTATGAAGAATTTTCTGCCATTCACAAAAGGGGAGTCTTAAAAGAACATCAAGTCAAACATCTGATTAAACATCTAACTAAAAATAGGGGACTGCGAGGCAAGCACAGATATCATTTTAAAGACATAAAAACACAAAGGGGAAAAAAAATAATGCTGAGGCTACAATCAGAAAGGGCAAGTCACATAATTTTCATAAAATAAACTTCGTTGAAAAAATTTCATTTAAACAAGTCTCTAGACTGAACTATGCTGGTGAATAAAAGAGCATATGGATTGTGGAACAGTACCATTTGGTGCTTTGTGCAGAGAAATGCCAAGTAATATATTTAGAAACAAGGTAATCGTATTTAGGAAGAAGACAGGCAAGTTATCTCTTATATCAGGATGCAAAATTCTCTTTGGAAACCAATGATTCAATGTACATCAGGAATTATTGTAGTTAACTGTTTCATCACAAACTATCTGTGCAGCATTTTGATTAAAGGATGGAAAAAAAAAAAGATAGTTTCAGTATCGCTTCTTACAAAGGTTTAAATAATAGAAACAGCCGAAGCAAAACTAAATTGTTATATGGCATTAAAATTTCTCAATATATCCTGTGTTCCCTAAACTGTCTGAGAACATAAAATTCCCATTTTCCTTTGTTCCCTCATATCTCATTGTTTGTCGTATATTTTTTAAGAGAATGAGTATTTTTACTTTAGATTATCATCAAGATCCTTCCTCTGTCGTTGCTCTGACAGAAGGTATTGAGCAGGTGTTAAACTATAACTTGTGTTTCTTGATGACTACTTCCACTGCGGTTTGTTTGAACAGTGGTTTTCTGGGCCTAGTATGCCCCTTGCAGGTTGTAAGCTTTTGATAGTCACAAGAAAGAGATCATGGGCAAAACATGAGCAGAGAATAGTCACAAAGAGAATATAGACCCTCCATACCATTCAACATTTGCTGCAAACGCCATGGGTGACAATAATATATATGAAAAAAATGAACCACACTGCTAAGTAATTCTTTTGCCTATTCTTCAAGAAACCTAGGCAGCAATGATATTTCCAAAGGAAATTTCAGACTAGCTGATGTAAGAAGTTACTGGTAGTTCTGCCATTGGTGATGGCCAGGCCAGCGAACCATGGAAGGATTATAGGGCATGATGTTGAGGCACTATTCAGGTTTGACCATGAAAACAATGTTCCAGCTCTTGTTGTTTTTGTTGCTGTTAAAATTGAATAGCAATTTCAAAATAAAAAAGTTATTCTTTGGTCTTCTATTTAAATTAAACTTTCTGAGTTTCCTAGTAGTTTACATAAATTGAGTGTTCTTTCTTTAAAAATCAGTTCATAACTCTTAGAATCACAGGCAAATGGGTGTTTGTACAAGACATTTTAGGAGGCAAAATTTGAGGGTTCAGTTTCTAATGATGTTTCCTACATGCTCTCTGTGTGGAAAAAAAAAAAAAAAGATTTTTTTTTTCTATACTGCAACAAAACTCTGTGCATACTGCAAGTCTGTGCAAGGATAATTTTCAAGGAGAGATTTAGCTCTTGTGTGTTGAAGCCAAGCTTGTTCCTATGATCTCTCAAACAAAGCTAAAATGACAGGAGTGACATTTTCAGAGAGCTGCTCCAAAGTACATAACATGAGTTTGTTTTCCTCCTCCTGTTGAACACAGTTCAGTATTAAATTATTAAGATATTAAGCCCATGAACACATGGAGAGGTTCACAGATTGGAGAATTGCTCTATACTTTCAGTGCAGGGCTAGAAGCATTTCTATGCTTCTTTTTCTCTAAAGGTGGGACTTAAAACGATAGAAAGTTTCTCTTAGCACCTTAATTTGCTAAATTTTGCTTTGTCTCTAGCGACACTTCTGTGATTATTCTTTGATTCTATGATGCATTGAGCTTGAAGAGTTAAACAGGCAATGAATATGAGAAGGTATTTTCTAGCCTGAGCAATTAAAATACAATTAACTGCACTGAACCTTACCTCAGAAGAGCCTTAACATGTGACAACACATATTTCTTTAAGATTTAACTGCATATCTGTTGCTTTATATATATTTATATCTACCCTTATTTCTCTATGCCTTTGCAATATTTGAGATTTATTTGATTTTTAAATATGTATTGTCTATGTATTTCATCTATACCATTTTCAGTAAGCTGTCAGGATTGCAATGTTTGTGGAAACGATTTGTACAGAATGGGGAGGGATGGCAGGAAGGAATTGTTCTAGCAAAAACCTAGTCCAGGACTATTATCCTTGGGAATGGTCAAAAGTAATAGTAACATGCAAGCTACTGAAAGTAACTACTCTTAACTTTCATGATCTAAAGTCACTAAAAAGGTCTGCATGATATTTATATTAAACCACAAAAGCACGTGGACTGTGTCTGTAACTGTTTGCAGAGTGCAGTAGTTTAATCTTTGTTAATATTGCAGAGCTTTGCTGACTTTACTTCATGAGTGTAAGAACATTTGGCTCAGGCATAAAATGCTGTTTAGGACTCTGACCTGTACTCAGGTACATGGTTGCTGCTGACTGCTAGAGAAGCCGGCCACCTAATTGCATTACTGGGCCTGCAATCCTTGAAGGGTCCATTCAAAAGGGCTGCCAGGAGATAACTTTCTGATAGTTCGGAGATTCAAGTTCTTCTTCCTGGAGAATGAAGTAACTTTTGACCTCTGATAAAGCATGGGTATAGAGAGAGAGATGCATTTCTTTAGTATAGGTTTCTCCTTGAGGTCTGCAGCTGGCTTAGGTCAGCACAGTTGGGTTTATTCTTCTTCAAACCTTGCCCGAGCTTCCAGCAATGTGGTCAAACACTTGACACATTTTAAAGGGTTCAGCTTGTTTTCCTTACCTACAGACTAGGACAGGGTCTTTCCTTTACTATGACATATCCTTTAAGATTTCTAGTATCATTGTCAAAAATCTGGATTCCCTGGGCCTTGCTTTCATAAGGATGAAAGCTTTCATTTACTTTCAGTGTACTGTGAAAGCCCACTGTTGTACCTGAGACAAGGCATCACTGTTCTGGCACTGGTATAGCTATTCCCTTTGACATAAAAGAATATGTATCTGAAGACTTTCACTAGTCTTGAAAATGGGAGGCTTCCTTAGGTTGTAAACTCAGTGTTTGCAAAGTGTGTAACAGTGCAGCATCAAAGTTACAATGAGGGCTACATTAAGTTACAGCAATATAAAATAAGCGACAGCAATAATTAATATCATGCCTAAACAAGAATATTACTTGTTTTTAGCTGAATGACTTTTTTTTTTTTTTTATATATAAAATAACTGTCATGTTACCGGGGCAAAGAAAATTCACATGCAATAGACCGTATTCAGTACTAATAAGATACCATTTTATTTCTTCTTTTCCTTATTAGGGTTTATTCTACAAATGGAGTTCCTCTCTGTGGAATATGAAGATACTGTCAATAAAAATACTTTAATTAAATCAGACTTCATGCAGGCAGAGCTTAGGACAGTATCAGAAAAAGGAAAAAAAAAAAGGTAATTTTAAACAAATATCACTAATATCAGCTCTTCTGACATAAAAATTCCTTCATTAGTATATTTTAGCAGTGCCATCATTACACCAGAGCACTAATTCTGTGATTCATTTTTCTAACAAATAATTGGGGTTTTGCTTTGTCCTATAATTAGATAGCTATATAAATTAGGATTTTGGTTGATGTTTATCCAAAATTTATATAAAATTTGTGACTGATTTGGTTTCAGTGGTCAGCACAGGTCTACTCCACAGAGCTTTCCCTCTGCAGCAAGTTGTCCATCTCAGCCATGGGGATCTATTCTGCATCTGGCATTTCCTTTTAAGCCAGATGAAAAATACGTCCACTTATCCTGGAACCCAAAGGTATTAAGGGTTTTTTAAGCTTCTCACAATTTGCAGCTCTCTGACTCTCTTCCTATAGTTAGATATGACCCTGACGTCAGCGGGATGATCAGTGCCTCGTTGTCACTGGCCACTCTCATGACCACTCCATTCAAGATTTATTTGATCTTATTTTGGCTTTCCTTGCCAAGTCCTACAGCATAAGAACGTCTTGCTTTCTGCCAACTGAGAAGTTTACCAAGACACAGCATCTTTGTGCTACTGTGTAAAAGTGGTGCTACCTAGGGCATATTGGCTGAGAAAGCAGTCCCTCCTCTGCCCGGTTACTTCACTGTCATCCTGGAGATCCTGCAACAACCTTGCAAATTTTATGTGGCCTGAATTTCCCCTCTTAAAAACCTTTAAAAACTGGGCAAGTTAATTAAGATGGGCATTTCTGCTCCCCATTACCAGTAGGACGAACAAGGTGGGTTTAACAACACCTGAAATACATTGACACCCTCAAAAGTGTCTCTCCATTGACTATAGAGTCTAAAAATTATTTAGTATAGTCACAACTTTTATACTGCTGAATTTAAGATAGTTGACTTCCATCTTAGAAATCCCATTTTACTCACTTTTCTCTATTGCTTTCATTGTGAATGATTGTATTTCTGAACCTAACAATATGCGGGACCAGAATCTATCACATTTGTGATGAGTGTACCCATTTTCAAATAACCTGGGTCACATCATAGATCATTCAGTGTGAAAAAAAAAAAAGAGTAGTTATCAAAGCATTCTTCTGGAAAATGCAATACTTTGGGGGGCTATTTGGATAGCAAGAAATACTTTTTTCACGTCTCTTACATAAATAAACTGTATATAAATAGAAAAACTAAAAATATATAGCAATGGTAATTACTAACGCTCTTTGTACATGTCTTTCAGCATGCTAGAGATTTTAAAGAACACTAATATAATTTGGCAGAAAGTCTATATTTAGTGCATCCTTTAAGAGTTTGTGTGCAGGCAATTGCAGATGCACTTATAAAGTTCATAAGCATATTTTTGAAGCCTGTTGATCATTAAGCCCAACAACTTAACTTTGATTACAGGAACTTATTTATTCTGAAAAGCAGGTAGAAGTGCACCATGTCTCATATGCAAGACTCTTCTCTTTTTTTTAGGTGTATTTTCAAAAGTGCCTTTTGAACTTTTATACTGATGAGAAAAGCAATCTTTTTTTTTTAGATAACTTTTTTTTTTTTTTAGAGATAAAAGACATCAATTATCTCCAGACAGTTTTACTGGGTCTTCATGAGAATGCTAATTCATTTTTAACAAAAACAAATTATTCAAAAACAGGTTAAGAAAGATATTGCAGTGGTACTTATAACCCATGTCCTTAACGTGAATATTCATAAAATTTGCTTATATGCATGTAGCTGCTGTATCACCACAGAGAAATAAATCTGACATGCAGTGAAGGGAAAGCTCTGTTTTGCCTCTGGTTGGCCTGGTTACAGACATCACCTGTGTTCTGTGATCTCCAGAACAATAGAAAAAAAAAAAAAAAAAAAGAAAAGATTGTCTTATGACTAGCCCATTCCAATGTAAAACAAAGTAGAACTACTGAAGTGTTCCTCTGCAAGAAGTTCACATGAGAAAATGCACTGTTATTCTTTTCCAACTATTCACATGTGAGCAGAATACTTTTTTATGACTTGCAGGAGGAAAGAAAAGGAAGACTATTGGAGAGTGGAGATGTGAAGAGGGTGGGGTGCATACATGGATACAGGTAAAGCATCTGCTGTTTGCAAACAGGTTTAGGAAGCTGTGCTGACAACTACGCTCACGGTGAGTCTACAGCTCTACAGCAGAGGACAGCCTGGGGAAATACAGGCTCATTCTGATCCCTGGAAAAATCATGATGTGAATCATCTTGACATATTCCTGGACACATGAAGAAGAAAGTGATCAGGAGTAGTCTGCTAAATCTTGTCTGCCCAATCTGATTGCCTTCTATGATAAAACTAGTGGATTTGTAGATGAGGGGAGAGTAGTGCCATTTACCTCAACTTTGGCAAAGCTTTTAACACTGCTTACACAAAATTCTTGTGTCCAGCTAGGAGATTACAGCCTGGTTGAGTGGACAGCTGGGTGGGTAAAGAGATGGTTAGATGGTCAGACTCAGAGGGTCATAGTTAGTGGATTGTGCTTTACATGGAGGCCAGTAAAAAGCGCAGTATCTCAAGGGCCTGGCCACAGGGCCACCAGGATGGTCAGGGGCTGAAGCACTTGCCCTGCGAGGAGAGGCTGAGGGAGCAGGGCTGGTTTAGCCCGGAGAAGGGAGGGCTTTGTGGGAACCTAACCGCAATCCCCAGTTCCTACAGGGAGGGCTGGGGTAGATGTATTGAGACTCTTTACAGCAGAACTTGTCAGAAGAATGACATACAGTGGAAACAAAAGAGCTTCAGACTGGATATATGCAAGACCTTTTTCCCCCTGAGGACAGACAGACAGTGAAGCACGTTTCTCAGAGAAGTTAGGCAATCTCCATCTTTGGAGGTTTTCAAGATGCAACTGGATAAATCCCTGAGCAACCTGGTCTGAACCGCCACGATCCCCACTTACGAAGCTGACCCTACTTTGAGCAGGAGGTTGGACTGGAGGATCTCCTGAAGTCCTTTTCAACCTCATTATCATAGATCAACCTATGATCTTATGAGTGGGTCTTGCTGAGTCCATTATGAAAGTATATCTGCCAAGGCTTATTTTTATCCAAGTGGAAAAAAAGGGGAAACAAGCTTGACATTGGTGTATGTGTTTGCATTGCCAAAACAACATTTATACAATACCTTTCTTGATTACAAGTAACGATCTGCTTTAACCTGGAAAAAAGGAATTTGTTTGCTCAACGATACCTTCAAGAGAACACCTACAAAAAATTCTGAATGTTCAGACTCTCTATTTCCTCTTCAAATCAGTTTCTAAAGCCTGACAAATGGAAACATTTGGTACAGAAAGATGAGAAGAAGGAAAAAAGGAGAGTCTAAAGAAAGAGAATCACACTATACTTACCTTAGGAAGATGACAGTATGTGAATGATGAGTTAAAAAAAAATGGCTCAGATTATACTGAATGCTTTGATATAGCTTAGGCAACAGCACAGGAAATGAAGTAACTTTAAATTGAAGAATTCAGTAGATTGGTTTTAGTCAGGATTATATTGTTATATACTATTCCTAAAGGTAACGTGCAATGCTAGTCACTTTGAATATGTAATAAGGTGCATTTGAAAGGTAAAAGAAGACTCCATTGAGATCTCAAATGATGATTCATATTCATTTAAACAAGGGTTGAAATTTTACTATAGTTATAGTAATTGGCATATTTTTATGGTTTCATTTTTTAATTTGGCACCCACTCTTCACTGCTCATGCTACAGTAGTAGTATGATGGATTACTGTGTTTTTTTCCATTATTATTAAATTTAATTATTTTTGCTCATGTACCCAGATGTGAACAGCATCAGGAGTTCTAATCTAATAATACAGACTGTTTGGAAAATATGTGCTGTCAATTAGAGGCATTTTATAATAGAAACGATAAAAAGAGTCATTAATGAAAAGTAGTTTGCATCCCTATGTACTGGCTTCAGTTAATCAAAGGTACTTTGAAATTGAAATCATTAATTAACTTTGCCTGTTTTTGCACAGATCAAGCACTTTCAGAGTTACTGGGAATCTGTGAAATTAAGTTCTTCTGTAAAAGAAAACAAAATTAATGGAATTTATTTTCAAATAATATTTTTTCCTCTTCTCCCAATAACATTATAAATAGATTGCTTCATTCTTTTGCCAATGTTTAAGTAAACTAAAGGCACAAGAAAAAGGTAGTATTACATAGTTCCACTCCATTTTTTTAATGGTACCTCATTTATATTTTAAATTGTCATGCAGCAGATAATGAAATACATCGGTCCAATGTATATTTACTTTTCTTCTTATTTTCATGTAAAATTGGAATGGATTGTTGATGCTCAAAATACATTTAAAATTAACACTCTTCAAAAAATATACTAAGAAGCAGAAAAGCTATATGACCAAATCCCTGAAAGGATGATTCTACGGATGAATCTTTCTGACAAAGGTGTGCCTACCCACAGCTCGCTACCATGAGCTTTATACAGCAAAAGAGTGATTCAGGTCAGCAGGAAGCATTGTGTTAGCCCTCCTCCTTGTGCAATAGAATTTCTAGTGACTGAAAACAGCAGTGCATCTGCTGCATGGGTTTTACTTTATTTCAATTAAATTCTATCACTTCTTTTTTTAAATGAAGGTGTTTCTCCTTTTTATTCTCTCCTGAGGAATATTAGCTTATGTTCAAATTTCATGTGTTTTAAGGTTTACATAAAACCTCTCCTCTTCTCTGCATGTTCAATCTGAGATGGAAAACCTTCCATTTCTTGTAAAGTGATCAATAAATGAATTTAATCAACATGCCCTCGTTATTAAAGGATACACAGCTGAATTACACTACCCAGTTCCGATCTTACTAAAAAAATAAGCAAAACATGCAAAATAGTCAGAAGTATTATATATTAGATTTATGGGTAACATTACTTATAGGCAAAGAGAAGCAGAAACAAAATTGATCCCAAGGGGACCAATCATGCATCCTTTACCAGGTAAGGTAAGACAGACAGACAGACTAAACCAGGCATCTTGGGAATCACAAATATCTTCATTTAGTACACATATACAAGATGCCAAGAGTCCTTGACTTCCACTGACAATAATGGGAGTTGAAAGGACTCAGAACTATGAAAAGGGAAAAATGCACCTTTTATTTCTCAGAGATTCAGGCGTATTCTACAAGGTCACAGGTCTACAGTAAAAGATTTTTAAAAGCTCTTAGAAAAAAAAGGAAGCATGGCATACTTTTCAAAATCTGTGTGCGTTTCAATTGTCATAGCTGAAACATAGTAGTAATTGTGACCATTTGTTGTATTTCTACCACAGCAGTAGCTCTACAATACAAAAGCACAGGCATTATGCTCTAGAAATGCCCCGGCATTTACCGTGTGCACATGCTCTCCATAGGGAATGCTAATACTATTCTCTGTGGATGAATAAATGCAGGACTATACATAACCTTGGACACTTTAGGAATGAATGATTAATCCTGATAGATTTAAAATGAAATGTCATTTCAGTCATATTAAATATATTTTTGGAATACTATTAATATCTTATGAGAATCTTACTTGAAACCTTAGAAGATGGCTTAGAAAAGCTACACAAATCAATTAATGGCCATTAAGTTCTTAAGGCAATTTCTGTATGCCTTACTAAATTGCCACAGATGCCTCCTGGCTGTGTGACTACTAAATTGTAAAACTTAAAATGTAAACTCTGTAAAATATATTCTCTTAATATACATTAAAGGAATGTAGTGCTGTGGCATTCATAAAATTATGTAGTTATGAATGATCATATACACATGTATGTATGTTTAGCAAGGCCTAAGACAATCTTAATTGGAGAAAGCAAGTTACTGAAAGCCATAGTAATCTGAGCTCCGATATTATGAGCCATGTCTTCTTTCATTTTTCAGAACTGGCCTATTGTTAGGGTGACACATCAGCTCTCATTATGTCAGCATGTCAAATTATACAACATAAGTGATTGTGACATGTCAAACCTGGCAAGAATGAATAAGGCAGGACTTGCATACACAGTATAAAAGTTTCCCAATTATTTTCCCCCACAAATGTGTCCTATTGTATCAAAAGCCCACAAATAAAAACAGATGCAATTATTATTTGCCAGAATGTGGCAAGTCCTTCTCCACACTTCTCTGTGCACTGAGAGATCCTGCCTTGTTGGAGGGTTTTTTTTGTTTGTTTGTTTTTAATTGTACACAAGGATGACCAGGAGCTCTAAATCCTAAACTTTCAACTCCCTTATTTCATGCTTAAACAGATGTCCCTATTCTTTGCTAAAGGATATCCCTGGAAAAACATCCTCCAGCATTTTTCTCTGCATATGTCTTAAGGCTCTTGAGTTTTGTGTCTGCCTTTTTTCTTTTTCTATCTGTACAGTTCATTCCTCCCCAGGTTTACATGCAGCAGCAGACAGGTAGCCTAGGGAATCCAAACCTACTACAAAGGAACAAGACCTCTAAGAAACCTTCTCACATGAAGCACACTTCCCAGCAGGTCTTTTCCCACCCAACCCTACAGTGTTGGCAGATACCTAAAAGAAGCTCTTCACTTCTCACAACACCAGATGTGAAAACATCAGCAGCCCAAGTTACTAGATTCAAGAGCTAAATCTAAGTAGAAGGAATCAGTCAAGACACACTCACAGTCAAAGTAGGGCGGCAAAATAACAGAGAAGCTGGATGATGTTTGCATACTTCATAAGGATGCTGTGGTTTGTATTTTATTTCAGCCCTAACTACAAAATGTGCAGAACAGCAACTGCTAGATAGAAAGAGTTTTGTATGTGCATGCCTAGATAACTTCAACATCAGAACTTATGGTTCAAGTTGCTAGAATGTCAGGGAAATCCATAAGAACTAGTGAGAAACATGAATGAATTGATACTTTGAGAGAAAAAATAAGTTCATTCAGACAACAGCAGCTCAATCTCTTTGACAGAAAGATGACAAAAAGCAACTAGGATAGATTCAGTAGCAAAGACTTTATGGTAGCAGAGTACATTAAAGATTATTTTATGGGCGATAAAAATACGTTGATTTGAAAACTGGTTGAGGCAAAATAGTGATTGATTTTTTCCAGCTTCCAATAATAATAATAAAATTTTTAAATGCAGTAGACACAACACATCAGAATACTTTTCTGAGAGTTATCTGCAGTTACTTAATCTCCAGGATCCAAGTGAGATATTGCTGAGTGTGTCCTGGACGCTACACTCATTTTCAGCCAAATTTTATTTAGCAGCTTCATTAATAGTATAGAATGAAAGTATAACACTTATGGCAGTAAAAGCAGAACAAAAATTGGTATATTAGAAAATAAAAAAGATAATTTTACAAAGAAATTTGGGTTGTAAGGTGCTCCAGGATCTGTTGAAAATCAAAGCTTAAATACCAATAAGTATACTAAGCTATATATCAAGGAATTAAATAAGCCACAATATAAAGTCAGACCTGTTAAAATGATTATGAGCTGTGATAAAATAAAGTGCATTTTCCTCCTTTAAAAAAAATGAAACTAGTATTGTAAACACAGTCCCCTATATTTCAATACTATATATATATATAAAGTAATAATAAAGTTTGAGTAACATCTCTGCTGGAAGAGTATATCTAATTATGATAAATACAAAATAAGACCCAGATTTTCTGCAAATATGCAGTAACTAACCCGTTTGAAATTTATCATTTATGCCCTACATAGACTCAGGGAACAGAGCAATATCACCAAACAGCAAATTAATCTCATATAGACTGAACAGTCCCCTGGAACTGCCTTTCCTTTCTCCATTCTCCTTAAACTAAATTAAAATAGTCTAAAATTCAGAGTAATAAACATGGATCTATATTCAAGAACTAACCCTTTAGACAGGCTAAAGTCTTAAGCCTTTGTGCCAGTCATCATACAGAAACAGGTCTCTTACAGCAAATACAAGAATAACATAAAAAAAATAGAGAGAAGAATAAGGATTGCTTCCTTGCTGCTTGAGGTTTGGGAAAAACCGCTGTGCAGTCTATTGAGTTTATCAAAGAGAATTTCAAGTGCTAACTTTTTGTGTGGTCAAGAAGTAGCTGATAATAAATGGATTCTCTATTGAGAAAGGGCTCCCCAGCCTAAAAAGACAGAGGCATTTTAAAAAACAGTAGCTGGAGCTCAAATTTAGATATATGTAAACTGTACAGAGGGTTTTTATTTTTTAAAAAGAAAGCTCTCTACAAAATCTATCACATTCTTAGCCATCACTCTAAAATTAAAAAAAAAAAAAAAACTTTAAATCAATAAAACTTTATATCAACATGAGGTGTCATTCCTAAAATACTTCCCAATATTTCAATATTTTTTTTATCACTGGATAAAATTCTACAGCCTGGGTTAAGCAGCCCCTCACATTAAATGATTTTCACTGTCCTTTGCAGCCTTAAAAATCTACAGCCTATCACATATTGTATAAAAAGATCCAAGAACTATCATGAAAGCAGTTAGGCAGAAACACCTGTTAAAAATCATAGAAATTTCCCAAGCTGCCTGTTAAATCAAATGACACCCAGCGCCTCCCGCAAGCTCATTTCCTTCTCCTGCTGCCCTTGCTGCCAGAGCCGCCTCTGCCCGTGCATGTGTTTTGACAGGTGGCACTTCTTTTTCCGCCTCCTTACTTCTGCCTGGGTTGGCAGTCTTTTATGTTGGCCTTGTTTTAGATTCACTTCATATTTTCTGTCTCTGCCTCCACGTCTGCTTGCTACTGCCTTAAGCCAGATCTCTGCACAGGTGCCCATGTGCTGGACTGTCCTCTTGCTTCTTGCAAAGCTGCCCTACAGATCAAGGCTACGCTGCAGATCTTTATAGGACAAGCCCTTCCCCAAGGATTGTGACTCGCTATTCTGGCATTACACGTTGGTCTAACATTGTAAGTAGAACTGGGTCATTCTTAAGTGGCTGGACATTAAATACTTGGGTGGGAATTTTAATTTTGACAAAATCTTTGAAGGCATATGTGGTCCAGGCCAGGAAAGAAATGCAGGTGGTGAGTCTGGGAAAACTGTCACTGTCACAGCTCCAAACATTTGCAGAAGATATACTTGTTCTCAGAATTTGTTCTTGAAAGACAACCAAAAGAACTTTCTTCCAAAATGTTTCTGCAAAAATATTAAACTGTCCCATGAGAACCTCACGTTATCAAAAGAAAGCTGTCCATATTAATCTCCATATTAATGGAGATGTCCATATTAATCTCCAAGGGGAATGGAAAGTCTCACCTTTTTTTTTGCTATTGACGCATCCAGGAAGAGAACCTTTGCATTCAATTAAAAAAATAAAAAAATCCCTTCACTTAGCAGTCTTTAGGTCAAATTCTAAAAGGAATGGAATAGGTATCCACAGGCCTGTACAGGTACTTTTCAAATGAGTATCTAGACTGCAATTTATATGATATAAAACCAATTCATCAATTTAAATGTCTTTTTTTTTTTTTTTTTTTTTTTTTACAGATTAAAACTCTCAAAATTTGAAGATTACTTATTTCTAAAATCACCGTAAATACAACATTTACCAGGACTCTGCTGATCCATCGAAAATAACTTTCTCTAATGACAAAAGACGTAATTAAAAATTTTTGCAAAGGGTTTTTATAGCAGAATAGTTTTTTACAGAATAGTTCCGACCCACCATGAAAACAGAGCAAATGAAAACCAAAATTTTCTCTCTATCAAACACAAAAAAAAATATGGAAAATTGGAGGAGTTTTATAATCCACAGTGAAGAAAAAGTCACTCTGGCTTATTGTCAGTTTGCCTGTTCTTAACACTATGATGTTTTTTCACTCTTACATAGCCTTCCAAGTCTCTTAGGCTAGTAAAAAGAATACGAATGACTACTACATTAGGTTAACAGTTGCAAAGATATTTACTTTGTAAGCAACAGAATACTCAAGTATGAAATAAAAAAAAAAAAAAAAAAACAGGAAAACAATCATGAGTACAGACATTTGAGTTTGTGTCACTGAGGTAATTTTGGTTGGACATTAGTCTATAGAATTATTGACTCCTCACATACATGGTTAATGTTGGCACATCTCATGGATGTCCTTGCTGGACTTCTCTGAAACGTACAACAGCAAATAATGGCATTGAACAGAAATGCACACAGTGGATATTTATGCAGGAGTCTGAGAGAGAGCTCTTCCTTTTATCTGTTTAAGTGCTTCTGTTCAGCTGGAAGTATATTTTCACATGTACAATGCTGTAGGGTCCCCCAGCAAAAATGGTTCTTGTTGCCTCAGGGTAGCTTCATGTTAATGATTTAAATTCAACCAGGCTTCTAAATAAAAAATGGATTTTAAAAGTTAAGAGTAAATTACGAGTTCGTTTAGCTATTTGGTTATTTAGGAATATTTAGGAATACTGGTCTTATTTGAGAACTGACACATTTAGACCCAAATTTTCAATAATTACCCTCAAAAATGAAAGTTATGCCAGCTCCTCCCTGTCAGTTTATTAGTTTCAATGTCAAGAGTCAGTATTTGTCGTTGCTTTGTTCTCAGGATATATCACCCCTCGGCGTACCTGCTGAGGGACATGGAGGTTAAAACTAGATGCGTGCTTGAGCACACTGGAGCTCCCACTTGCCCGTGTGCCTGGGTTTCTCCTGGGTGGAAGCCAGATTTTAGGGAAGGCTGATATCTGCCTGAGCTTCAGATCCGTGCAGACTCCAGGAGCCTCCGTAGGATAACTTGTCAGGGGAGTAATGTTTCACAGCCACTTCTACTCCCTTTTATTCAGTATCTGCTGTTCTTGGGGAAAAGGATATTGCAAGACTAGCAGCATCCTCTGGAATTTACAGTTTTTCTAATTATTATTTTTTTTATAGCATATGCACATAATGACTGAGAGACGCTTGTTTTCTACTGTATAGAATATTAGCGT
>VZSV01000146.1:147916-176424 GCA_013398735.1 Nothocercus julius
AATAAAAAGATAGAGAGAGTCTTCAAATATTCTTAGCTCAAAGAATTTCTACTGAAGAATAAGATGACTTATTTATAAATAAAAATGGAAGCAGGACTGCAGCACTCCACTTTATTACAAGCTATAACAACCATTATTTTAATTTTGCTTCTAGTTCATAGGAAAACACAGTATTTTTAATATTTGAATTTGGCGCTTAATATTGAATCAAAGGTAGTTTGACCTTTCCACCTCTAAAAGAAGTGTCATCAATGGGAGATAACATATGCAATAAATTGATAGAGTGGATAATCTTGCAATATTTTCTTGTTCAAAAATAACAAAAAGTTGTCGATGAATACATCAGTGAAATATACTGTATTAAACAGAGAACCTTATGAAAGCTAGACACAATTAAACACAACACTGATAAGCAAAATTATCATCATAAATAAAACATCAAACACAACAAAGGAACTATGAAGAGGTATTTTAAATATACAGCAAGCAATTCATCTGCAAAGTCTGATACTTCAGGCAATTAAAGGGAACAAGGAGGAAGTATGACAGGTGTTTATATTAATAAGTGCTCAAATGAAATCATTGCCTTAAAAACGGAAACTTATTATCAATCCTTGAAGTTTGAACATAATTTTCTGGAGGGAAGAATTACTGTAATAACACAAAAGCAAGGAGCTCAGCTCATTCAGTTCAGCACAGATGTAATTTTGACTTCTGTGAAGTTCAATCACTGTGACATATTTATACAAATATCAGATTAGCATTTGGGCTAGGAAGGAGATGGGGAGCTAGGAACCATAATTTCTAGGGCCTCCTCTTGTCTGCTCCTTAGTGAGGCAACATCTTGATGTACACTGTGTTGCAAGAAAGCATACAAAGGTGTAAGCCAGCCTTCCCCCATATGGTACCGCTCCTGAGTTCAGTCCCTAAAAGGCGCAACTAATAAAATTAGATTGACCTTAAGAAATCCCCACACGAGTCAGTGAAAGGCGCATGGCAATGTGCCACTTCCCAGCTACACATTACAGTGAGAGTCGTATCTGAATACTGGAGTAATTCTAATTTGTAATTCTGACTAGAATGTAATTCATAGTAATCAAAAATTTGGGTTGGTTCATTGTTACTAGAATGAGCTGTTGGGGCTATTTTGATGTAACTTTATTATATACTTGTTTAAGATAACATTACATAGCTAATACAAATTAAATTATAAAAATCAGTGCACCACAAGTCAGATCTTTTGGATTTCTACAGACACAGCTGTGTGTTTCAGGTGTTTCAAGCGAGTTAAGCTCTCACTTGGTGTGCCAGATGGGCTCGGGATTCGGCAATCAGGACACGTTTAACAGACTGACTTATTAACACTGACGCCTTTAATTAAGCAACATAAATACAAGTACAAACAAATACGAAACAGTTACTTACTGAATAATACCTGCCAGCAGGACTACGAGACCACGCATCTCTCCAAGATAGCGGACAGGAGGGGCCGGCAGCCTCTCGGTCGTAGCGGGCGTCCCCGCGGGAGACAACATTGGTCTCCATGTTGGGAGTCTCCGTCCCACCTGAGTCAGCCCTCTCATTTTATCCCTGGGGCATCCTGTCACATAAGGCCAGTACGTGCCGGGAGGCCACTCAGGGGCAGGCAAATCTGCCCCTTCCTGTTATACAATCCTTCTAAGACTGCATGTGTGCACGTTCCAGAAGGGGGTCTCGTTCCTCAATTTGGTGGCCCCGCCTTCCTCATCTTCCTCATCCTCACAGTGACTTTGGCCTTCAGACTTCCTTACACAGCAGTCTGTAGTCAGGCTGGCAGCAAACCAGCCTGAACAGCAGTTCTTGTTTCTCCTGACCTAACTACTTTGTTCGTTTGGATACACGTAAGTACTATGAGCTTCTTGCTCTTCTTCAGAGCTCTGGACGCTACAATCTTCCTTTGTCAGTGACTTCTGCTGAACATTATCAAAGTTCAGTATTTTTCCTCCAAGGTCTGAATTTTGTTTCGCACAATAATTATTTATGACTCTACAGATCATAAAAATTTCCACCTCCAATACACTTGGTAATTAAAAGTCTAGTATTTTTAAAATGTTATATATTTCACTATCATTTGTTCTATTGAGAAATGTTCAGTGTAAAACTCCCTTGACATTCCAAGCTACAACCCTGTTTTACTGGTATCCAAGAAAGTAACCTAAAGATTTTTTAAGGATTTGCAACGTGCACTGTGAGGAACTATAATCATTAGAAGAAAAAAAGGATTACAGTTTGTGCAAAACCTTTTACGGCTACAATTTAGATGGGTTTTCTAAGCAGTCATGCTGTTTCACAGCTTCCAGAAAGAGGAAACCAAATCTCAGATCATTACAGAAAGATGCATCTGACAAAAACAAGCACTGTGTACCCTGGTTTAGAATTCCTACATTTGGAATAAATAAATCCTAAGCCTGTAAGTTTAACCACTTATGATGATTAATCATGTATAAAATTTCAGTCAGTAAAGAACCATAAATGAGACTTACAAAAAATATAGAGAAGGTTTTCACAGTCATGTGAACGAAATACATTCTTGACTTATCTATATCTGTCTATTTTTATAGCGTAAGCCTGAAAACACCTACTGGTGATGAGAGCTGAGTTTTTTTCTTCCTGTCTTGCAGACAATTTTTCCATCTGAGTTCTAACTTATATGCCTTCATTTTATGTAACCCTCCTTTTTATCATTATTTAGGAGGAAGAGAAAATATAATTTTAAGCAATGATTGGAAAACCAAGAATGATAAGTTAACATTGTCTCCTATCATCTTCTCTGATGATACGATTTTGTTATTAGAAGGAAATGTTTACCTTCCTCCTCTTGAAAAACTTAACTTAGATTAATGGAACTGCCTTTTCTTCAAGAATTGCGGTGTTAATGTAGTGGAATCAATCCATTTTATTACAGATCCGCAGAATCTTCATAGAAGATGAATACTGCCAAAAAAAAGATGACCAAATTTCCCAGTACATATGGGGTGTGAACAGAGGTGTTCCAGATGGAAAAGAGACTCAGAATAGGTCCTTCAAAACTGTTCTTAATCCAACAGACTGTACCAGATCTGCTTATGGTAGGAGAGCAATCACCCACTTACCTTCTTAGAATGTGCCATTGTAGACTCAGGAATATAAATGCATTTAACAGCATAGGAGAAGTTGTACCAAAAGCTTCTTTGCTGGATCTCAGTAGCTGTCACGTGGCAAATACCTCCTGAAGGATCACAGCACCTAAGTCTGTCTTGGCAGCAACTCACAGATTCCATCAGAAGTTTTCTTTCACTCCCACCCAAAGCAGTTTATTATCTCATACTGAGAAAACAGCACTTGCATTTCCAGCAAAAGCTTTTTGATCTTCTATACGCAGAGTCCCTTAGATGTCTGCAGCTTGACAATTTTATTGCTCTTTCTGAAGGTTTTCTGGACTGTTTTATGAGAAAGCCCAGCTACTCTTTCTCTAGACTCTGATCCATAGAATTCATCATGTCATTTCTTCCTGCCTGACCCAGCAAAACTAAGTGAATCTTTTGATTGTATTCCTATTTTCATTCTCCTCTAGACCTATCTGGCTGCCTAACATGGCTCTGCTTTCCCGAGTAAACTGTAGCAACTCCCTCCAGCAGCATTTCTACCAAGTCCCTGATAGCTAAACACCTTCTCTGCAACTGTCCAAAGCCCAGCCATCGCCTTTTATATCAGGGCACTAAGGCCCATTCTTTTCTGCACCTACCAGTTCCAGCTACTACCAGGTTAGTCACATCCAATTTAGGCACACTATCACACTGTAAGCATGCTGAACCCAATTCATTAATGGACAAAATCCATCTATTGCACATTATTATGGTGATGACAAAACTGCAGGTAGGAACAGAGCCACGGAGAGAAACCAGATCTCTCCAGACAACATTAACTGCCCTGTTAAAGACTGCTTGAATCAGCAAAAGAGCTAAATCCAAACATATGCTGCCTTGGCAAAGTCTAAAAGCCACTAAGACCCACCATCTTCAACAAGAGTCCTGCAAGCAAAAATCCTCGGGTGATATTTTGCTGTGCTTTCCCTGTCCCATTCATTTTCTTCTCTTTTGTTAGGAATAAGAATTTTTATTTTAAACCTCATTATACTTTTCATGCAAAGAAATTCTTGGGAAAGATTAGGTTGCTTAGATGGTTTTGTTGATATATTTTACATTATGCTGTAATGAGAAAAAGCAAGTTAAAACCCATCTTCCAGTTTCTACCTAAGAGAGAGGTCAGGATATGATATTAAGGTCCAATCTGACAATGAATTCCAGGAAACCAGATTGCTGCACCCGCTCAAGTGTGTTGCAAGATAATGGCCTGTTTATTTGTCTTCCAATGCCTTCAAACTCATATTAGTGCTGACTTACATTTTTATCATTATTGCCTTTTTTATTGCTAAACAATACTACAATTCAATGCTGGCAAGAGTGCTTTGTCAAAACACTGTCCTGAGCTATCAGAGAAAATTACAAGTGTGAAAGATAATAATTCTACTCCTGTGAGAAGATGTATTCTTATAAATCTCAACTGAGAAGAAGATATTTTCTTTCTTTCTTGGCATCCTTTTGCATAGAAAACTAGAGTGAAAGCTGCTTATAAGGCAAGGTGCTGCAGCTGAATTTCTTCTAAAATTCGTCCAATTCCAGTACTAGGTCTGCTTGATAATCCCAGGTATATGTCTACAAAAACAAATGTTGCCAACTTTTTTCTTTATTAGGAGACAAGTTTGGGAATGGGAGTTCTGTAATTTCCAGACAATTAAAATCCTGGGTTTTTTTAGATAGCCCTCAATAAGGATTTCTTTTTAAAAAGGATTATTGTGAATTTAAAAAGTAGAGCTAATTCAATATGACAATAATAGAAACCTTTCAGCCTTGCAAAATGGACAGTTTTCCTTGCAGGTGTATCTTAAAGGACTAAAAGCTGGTGATATTAATTCACTGTGCCTGAAGCAACCTCTTTAAATTAAATTTCTCATTTGAGTAAATCTAAAACTATTTTACTACAGTTTAAATTGTTTGTTATGGAGAAATGCAAGGCCTTTAAAAATAGAGATTGTACTATTTCCTTAGTTCCATTAGAGCATAAGTGAAAAAAGAGACAACATGATTTATTAGATGAACAGGAAAAAGGGCTAATATTTTCCATATAACTCTTTTCTAGAGGTAATGAAAGACTTGTTCATGAAATGCCTTCCAAATAAAGAATCAGATTTCATCTCTGGTTATAGAAGATTAAGCAGATTATTACTCAACCTCCTCAACTCAAAAGGTCCATGTGAACTAAGAGTTACTACCACCTGGCACAGAAGATAAAGGTAACAGCCTTTTCCTAAAAATATGGCTAAGATCTTCTCAGGAAAATCAGTCTAATAATATATCTCACCTTCTATTCAAGGTGCATATTTTGCAATTGAACTTTCAACAGCTGAATCCTTGTCTGGGTTGGGGATAGCTTTCAGGGTTAGCAGTGACATTTAGGTCTGCATCTGCTGAAGATTGCTCCTGCACACAGCAGGCTGCCTTTAAAGAGACAACCTGACCTCTGTCAGACCTCAGCCAAATGCTGACCTGGGTCTGCCCTCAGAAGGAGCTCAGCAGAGGTCTGGAGCTGCAAAAGAACTTCAGGCTGAGTATGGTGAGGAAGGGAAACTAATAACAGAGGAGAATTTGACAGAGGGAATGCTTCTCCATAGGTAAAAGAAACAAAGGCAGGAAATTTCTCAAAATTAATGTAATTTTCCTCCACTATCAGGACATTGATTTGAATAAGAGATAAAGGAAGATTAAAATCCCTGCAGAAAAAAAGTCTATAGTTTTTAAGTCAAAAGATAGTTCATGAAACATATTAAAAACATAAATCAAGCAGGAGTCTGTTTCCTATTAACATATACATACTTTTTTTTTGTATCTCTTCTCTTTATGATTTATAACTCCAAAAGGCATATTTTAAGAAATGCATGCAGGGTACTGTCTGAGATTAGAAGCATACAAATAGCTTTGGAGAATAATCTACTTTCTACTCAACTGTAGCCTTATGTAAGGATTCTTTGCTGTTTGAAGTCTAACCAAAATGATGACCACAGAAAATATTTACTTTTCTTATTTTGGTCTTTTTATACCACATCAAGGAGAGGATTCCCCTATTATATACGTAAAGACATTTCTGATGGATTTAAATTATCTAATGGCTGAAAGCTGGTTAGACTTTGAATAGTATAAGAGAACTTTCTCAAGATTCAAGCTCAGTAGAAACAAGGAAATTAACTGTCATCATCACTAGTACATATCTTTATTCATGATATGTGTACACATACATGGATATCTGGATTTTACTAATAAGAAAATTCCATGAGCACATCAGAAAAATAGAGTCCCTTAGCCAGTGTAAATCCCTTCCTTACAGAAGAGGCCAATATTTCATGTGCCTTCAAAAATCGCTAGTTCATCTACAACCTTTCGAATTTAAGTATGGAAATTCACCTTTTCATTTCAAACATCTTTTTTTTTTTAGGGTGAATTAATGTGAATATTTGTCTGCTGACTTGCAATGTAGTAGGAAGATGACAAAGCCATAAATAACACACTGTAATAGGTCTACATCATGTAAAATACAATTCAATTTTATAACCTGGATGATTTTCAGTAGTTTTGCGAATTCCAAACTGCATCAGTTTTGCACAGGGTAAGAATCTGCTAGCTGCTTTCCTGACATTGTTATGTACAGGATGTTGCCTACTAAGAGTAGGTGCCAAGAGACTTGTGATCCTCTGCTCTGCAGGATGACATAAATCTTTCACTGGATTGAGAAAATACAGTAAAAATATCTCACACTACAAATTTCTAAAAACACTTGTGGTTGTACCTAGAGAGTAGTACAAGGATTTACGCTCCCAATTCACTGATTTAAAACATACAGTAAGTCCAGCAATTAGTTTTTTTGCAATTATATTGTCACATTTTTTTCAGTGAAGGTGGAGTTGCACAGATATAGAGGAGTTAGTTACTACAGTAGCCTACTGACTAGTATTTTTTTTGCAAGTTCAGTACCTTTTATACACATGTGCCACTGTTTTAAAGAATCATAGAATCAGCTACATATACTACGCTACTGAGAAACTGAGGGTTGGCAGCAGCAGTTCTGTGTAGGCAAAATTGAGTTAACCCTCTTCTCCTCAAGGGATGAGGCCAAAATAGCTCATGCTGGAGTTCAGTGTGCCTGGAGCAGAAAACATACAGCTTTTCAGTAGTAGAAGAGCACACAAGAGAAAAAGGAGAAGGGTTGGTGGGAATCTAGGATCAGAAGGGCTGAGAAACACTGAGTTTGGGGAAGCTTTGAATGTGATACAGAGGCTGTGAGACTACAAAATTTTCCAGGGTGAAAGCTCTTGAATGCTCTCTTTTACACTTGAATGTAAAATGAAAATTAATAAATGTCAATTTTCTTTTATTTTGATATATATTTTATTTTATATTATTTATATNTATATTTATATATACTTTACATTTCATCTTTATGTGTATTGATGGTATATGGGATATTCTTCTGAAAGTCAGTAATACTTTAGAGGAAACTGAGTTATAATTGCCACAAACTAGAGAACAAGTAATGTGATTCATCACTAGCAGAGAGCATGGATAGATGTCTGATTAAATTATGATCTTGTATCCAGAAGAAACATATCAAGAATTCATTTCTATTTCTACACAGGAAGCTTTTTCAGAGGGAGCTTATAGGCTGAATGCTATTAGATGACTGATGAAACTGATATTCAGTCATTTATATATAGATTAGACTTGGAAAAGAGCCTAGTTCCACAGAAAAAGAACCTTCTTCCCATAACTGGAATCTGAGAAAAGCCTCAGGTCTCGAGGCAGAGTTCTCTGATCTACTTATAACATTTCTCGATTGACTAACTTCTGTTTCTCTAATTTCTGCTTAATCCAAAAGATTCATAAAATATAATTTAATTGCTTTTCTTAGTGAGAGTCTTATTTTTTTTTTAAGAGAACCTGGCCAAATCTATCAAAATACTTTTCTTGTGAGTTCCATTTCATGAGGAACTCAATATCATCTCTCCAATAAGCAAACAAAAGCTGGGTATGATATTATATTTACCACTGCAATACCATAGCTAATTTAACTGTGGTTAATGGAGTTCATTAATCCTATATAATTATTTCCACTGCTTTCTAAATGTACTGCACTGAACAGTGGGCACTTTAAAACATTTAGTTTGATGAACTTCAGTAAAGTTGAACATTGGCACTGCAGCAAAGTTCATAGTTTGTATAAACTATAGATTATTACTCAAATTTAATATATTGTGTATTTAGTCATGGAATAAAATGAATAGATAGAAAACAAATTATTCCTATGTTCTGCAAAATAAGGCATTCTTCTTCTTTTCTACTTTTATTAATTTGAAATATCCTTTGTTAAGTGACTTCTCTCACTCTTCCATTTCCATAATTATAGAGTTACAAACTAAAACTTACACAGATAAACCATTTGCTGACAAAAATAGCAAGCAGTTGTCTTCAAAGAACATGAACAGGAAGGAATTAAAATGTGTTTCACGTATGTACAAAATTCAGCATTTAAAATCATCCTCACACAAATACTTGCATCAGTATCTCCTTATAACAGCCTTGCACTGGAGAAAAGAGCAAAGCACTTGCTATATTTGTCCAAAAAATTCATTTCACATAGAATTTCCCTTTGGTCTGTGTGATCCATATTTGTTCACGGTCTCCAAAGCAGTGCCTTTTTTACTGAAGAATTATCTGTCATATACCCTAATGAGGTGCACTTTCACAAGTATATTGTATAGATTTTTATAACAGCACTTCAATGGTTTTGTAATCCTTTTTCCTTAAGAGAAGTCACCCCTTTGCAAAGTGGCCTATACTTTGGAAAACAGAAAGTTTATATGTCATTCGAGTTCCTTCTGTGGGCTGTTGGACTGCAGAGTCTGAAAAGTTTCTACAGCTAATGCTGTTCACCTCTCCACAGATGTTTTTATACTGTGCACTGATAGGCACAACAAAAAGCCTCTGCTACAGGTCTCACACCTAAAAACAAATCAGATGTTGTTATTTATAGCTGGGTTTTCTTTCTCCTAAATTGGATATCCCTAGTGTTGACTGACACATTAGAAGAGATAAACTACACACATGATCTTGGTCAATGGTAAACAAAAGATTAGCCTGTGGTTTGAGGGGTCTGGGGGTGATTTTGCCATGCCAACTCTAGAGATAGGGGGAAAAGACTGATTTACAGAACCTGACTCACATATCATGGACAAAGAAAAGGTTTAATTTGGTTTCTTCCTTTAAGTTTGTTTATGCTCTCTCCCATTAAGGAAAAGGAGAGAGAGAATATTTCAGACTGTTGAAATTTGCTTACAGGAGATAAAGCAAGAGTTAGAAAGAATATACTCTGTCCAATTTTATAAACTGAGAGTTACAAACCCTTTTTTACATATAACTTGAATAAATTCCACTTAAAATTTTTGAATCGTAAAAAAAATAGAGGACCATAATTTAATTATAGTCTCAGAATTGCTTTGTAGAATAAAATTGTACAGCAGGGAGTCTTACAATAAAATCTTGATTTTTTTTGACCAATATGTCCTAAATAGAAAATGATTCTGAACAAGATTTTTCAGAAAGATCACCTTCATCAAACTGACTTTTTTTTTTCTAAACATATGGGGTTATTTGGAAAAACAAGGTGAGGTATTTGGAATTGAAACTGGAGTTCTATTTAGTTATAGGAACAGCTAAGATTCTGATTAAATGTTTTCTAAAGTGGCTTTGTCAGGTTTGGTCTTTCCATTTTTATTTATTCCTTAGTCTTCTATATGCTTTAAATTACTGAGATTGTCCAAAATATATCTATTAAATAAATATAAAATATCTTAGATAAAATATCTTAAAAGCACCACAGACCTCATAAAGATATCCATCTCTGAAAATAAATTATGCTTGTTTATAATGTTTGAAGTGGAAACTACACAGTAACCTGGCAAACAAACAGATCTTATCAAGGAACCTCTGTCATTTAGAGTTCTCTTTTTCTGTCTTTGCTATTTTTTGGATCTAAGTGACCTAAGCTTAGCAGAGGTGGCAACTGCATCTATTCAGTCCCACAGAGATGAAAACAGGTGAATGTGAGCTGGGATGTGGCAAACGAGAAGCAGAGTCATGGCACTAGATCACAGTTAGCTACTGACTTCATGACTGCACAAGATAAGTCTTTTTAGGACTTTATTTCTTGATACAGTCACTGTAAACAGTAACGCTCAAGCAAGAGGCAAACATCTTTCTTCTCCAGCCTCACTGCTTCTACAAAAATAATTCAGTGCAGGCTAAATTTTAAGATGCAGCAGCAGTTACGACCAGTAAGTCCTTCCACACCAAATCAAAACCTTCTATCATATGTTTATTACTTTAAAATAGAACTATTCTGAAAAAGATTTATAAAACACTTGGAGTTCAGATTTTTGTTAGCAATTTTATCAGATAGATTTCAGAAATCAATTTCTTAATCTCTGTATCCAAGAACATTTGTCCGAATATCACATCCCTCAAACTTAATGGGATTGTCCTATCAATAGCACTTGGCAGCTCTGTACCATGAAAGCTCAGATCTTTTTGATTCAAGTGACTGTTTAGTGACTACTTATCATCATGACAAAGCCTCATGAGATCAAAACAAAGTATAAAAATATCTGCATTACACAGTCTCCTAGGTGCCAGAATAAAATATGAACCTGTTTGGGATGTTTCTAAAGCTTGGATTGACCAGGGACCTGGCAGAATATTACTTAGGAGAATGGACACAGAAGAAGAAATAGCAATAGTTTATTTTTTCAGGGCAGCTGATGAATACAGTTTTATTATAAACACTAGCTTTCAGTTTTCAAATAAAAGAAATCCTACTTGTTTACAACTTATCCCCAAATATTTAATTAATCACTGTGAAGCAGATACATCAGCAACACCCAGTTTAGAAGAAAAATTTCATGCTGGGCAGACTATCCTCTCAATTGTTCAAAATTCAGCTGCTCTGTATGTCATCTTCTTTCTGCAAGAACTCAAAGGAAATGCCTTTGAAGAAACTAAACAACAATAAATTGCTAAGTGGTAATTGTGATGCAAGCTGAATATCACTAATTCAACTTATGGCAATATTTAAGCATTTCAAAAGTATTTTCAACACAAATATGTTGAACACACCTGATGCAATGGTCTGAAAATATAAAGACTTGTTCTATGAAATACAGTTTGCAAGAAATTGCTTGATGGAAATTATTGCTAATATTAATTTTGAATAGCTTATAGAGTATCAGCATCTAAGAAAAAGGCTTTATAATCTTGAGCTTAAATTGAAGCTATGCAAAGTGCCTTGGCTGGAAAGAAAACAGATGACCCGTGATAACAGCTGAATCAAAACGGCATAAAGTCTAATCGTACCTTTAGAATGCTGTATGGTACTTATGGCAGTTTCCACCCCATTGCGAATTCTGTCTAGGACTTACTGAAAAGAATCAAATTCTTGAAACTAAATTTCAGCATTTAAATTTTTATTCAGTAAGGAATCATCAGCTCTTGAACTGGCTGTTAAACACCTGTCTTCATAAACCATCAATTCACAGAATCACAGAATGGGTGAGGTTGGAAGGGACCTGTGGAGATCATCTAGTCCAACCCCTTGCACAAGTAGGGTCACCCAGAGCATATTGAACAGGATCAGGTCCAGGCAGGTTTTGAATGTCTCCAAGAAGGAGACTGCACTGGAGTGCTCAGTCATCCTCACAGTCAAGAAGCTTTTCTTCAAATTCAGATGCAACTGCCAGTTGCAACTGCTCTCCCCTCATCTATCCAGGCAGTCATTGCATCATAGAAGGCCATCAGACTGGTTAAGTATGATTTCCCCTGGGTGAATCCATGCTGACTACTCCTGATCACCTTTGTGTCTTTCATGTGCATAGAAATGGTATCCAGCTATTTATTGTCTCATAAATTCAGGTGACAAAATACTTGGTTCATGCTGAAATGTCTTACGTTTTCCCAGCAGTAAACTTTGTTTCAGAGAATGAAATGAACAACAAGCTTAATCTTTGTTGGTTAACACAGAGAATAGAAATATAGAAGGGATTTTTATATGTGTTTTGTATTTGTTGACCTAATGTGTCAATCGATTGTGTGAACTTGACACAGTATGCAGGACATTTCTTTTAGGACTGGCTTCTTGGGCAATTTCATTATAGTGTTTGAACAATTTCAGTACTGAATGAAGGAAAGACTGGTGGAAGTTTGAATGTTTTCAACTCATTTCCTCTAGAAAAGGACATAAAACAAGCTTGTGTCATCTTACCATTACTGCTTAGTATCCTGTTTGTACTCTCAGTTGATTTTTAAAATATGCTTCATGTACTTGGATTAGATTCAGGACTTGATGGAAAGCTGGTAAATGCCATTGTAGTGAAACAAGGCTGTCTGGTCCTCTCTGCGCTGACAACTGTAGAACTCTACAAACATTGTTCTTTCCTGGGAAGCTATGCGAGTAATAGTGGACTGAACTTCCTGTCCACCTCCCCCTTTTGGAATGACTAATGATGTTGAAAATGCTACTTTTCCTGGTAAGCCATTAGTTATCGTTAACAGAAGACATGTGCTTCCAGCTGTACAGAAGATGTTGCCAGTTTACTTCAGCAGCAGGAACTGATGAAATTTTAAGGAAATCACAGATGCCCAAGGCAGCCTTTAGAAAGCTGCCCTGGCTTTCTGATATAGTATAGATACAGCACAGATATCTTTTTGACAGAAATGCTCTTCCTTTGCAGACAAAATTAAAGCCTGAAAGGTGTCTCTCTTAAAATTAAAGTCTGAAAGGGGCAGCGAGGGAGCTGTTGGCCCATGAAGGTGAGCGGGTAGAGGAGGGTGACAGCCAGGCAGGCAGGGCAGTACCATCACCTGCAAGGGCACAGCCTCACTGCGCCCGAGCCAGGAGAGCAGGGCAAGTCCAGTGACAGGCAATAGGGCCAGACACAGCCCGACAGTGGCCAGGCAAGTCCATAGGGATGAGAATGGTCCTCGGTCAAGTGAGGACATTAAGTCAAAGGATCAAGATCCATACAACTGAATTCACTACATACAGCATGTTTTACATACAGCAAGTTTTCTCTTGTTCTCCTCAATAACCTTAAATCCCATTTTATCTACTTTTCTTTAACTAACAATTTTGTGAGCTATTTATGGCACTTGGGTACCCAGTGCCAGCCTGTTCCCAATTTTCAAGAACTCTGATCTCACACCTGGCCTTTATTTCTCTGAACTGCATTAGCATGTTGGTCATAAATATTTCAGTCTACATAGAATAATTCCTTGTTACTACTATTTAAAGTTATGGCTATACCACAGGAAGATAAACATAAGTAGAACAAATTAAGCAGGGACATACCATCATTAGCAGAACAGCTGACACAGCTAAAACAAGTGAAAGCAAAGCTCCAGACAGGTCATAGCAAGTTTATACAAAACAAGCCTTAACAAGCTTCAGTCCTCAGGCCTTGCTAACTTCATACTGTGTCTGTGTCCTGTTACTTGCAGTGGCAAAACTGCAAAACTGTATTTTCTGGGCTACAGGTTTACAATCCGGCAGTCTTCTTGCACATAAACCCAGTTTTTCTGGGTTTTAGTATCAGCTGCATGTTAGAATCTATCGCAAGTGCTTATTCAAGAATCAACTGATATCTTGAGTTTGGAAGACATATTAGCATTTCGAAGGGCTGAGTAAAGTACATGCTTTGGCATGATTAAGCTCATCCATGTGCATGCAAATAGAATCTTGCAGGTATTACTAAGAAATGTATTTGTAGTGGCAACTTTAAAATAAAGGATAATGGCATCTATGAAGTAATTTATTACTAAAATTCATTCATACATTCAAGAAGTTATATCTGTAGGGCCACAAGCTGAAAAGGAGGTTTCTTATTGAGAAAAAAATCTTTATTTAGTGAGCCACATCTAATGCTAATATTGATATGCTGTCTTTGCTCTTTGTTAAGTAGCAGCAAGGTGAGTGTGGAGAATTTAATGCACTTACCTGCATATGATTTTTACAGGATTTTTGTAGCAGCTTTTAAAAGAATTGATGGATTTGTGCTGAGAATAAACCATGAATCATTTGTGTAAATGCTAGCAAACAAAGCCACAAATATTCACACGAATGCTTACTGTACAATCCTAAGAGAAGGCTTAGCGTTCCCCTCTGACCTTTCACAACCTTCAAGAGAGTGCTGAGATACCAGCTGTAATATTCTTTACCAAATTTATAGCTCATTGTTCATTGAGCCACAATGAGCCTGGGTTCAGATGAATTGTACAGAAAGAAAAATGAAAGTGGAGGTTTTCAGATGTGATGAACTATTGGTGGGCACATTTCAAAGTGTTTAGAGGCTTAACTCTATTCTGTGAAGAGAAACATCTACGTGTCTAGGAGTATATCCAAAACACCCCAGTTTTCTCTCTTTAAAAGAACAAAACCAGCAATCTTGCAGCCTTCAGTTGAATAGTTTACTGTTTTCCTTCCAGATCAGAAACTGTTAGAGACACACGGATGGAAATTCAAAAACATTAGATTTTAAACTAGATTTAAACTTAAACTACATTCAAGGGGGGAGGGGGGAATCATCGGGGAAGGAGGTGATAAGGTAGGCAATGGCCTGACATGACACTCACAGCAGCCTACCTCCATGTCCTGTGAAGGGCGCCCTAAGCCTGAAAAGGCTAAATAGGAAAATAAGATAACTTCTGGGGGCCCACATAGTCAAGTTGCAGCTGCCCCAGCTAGAATGAGAGGAACACTGGGAGCCCAACTCCAATGTCTCTATGTAAACGCATGCAGCATGGGGAATAAACAAGAGGAATTGGAGGTGCGTGTGCAATTGCAGGGCCATGATCTCATTGCAATTACTGAGACATGGTGGGACAGCTCTCACGACTGGAACACGGCCATGTATGGCTTTAGGCTTTTCAGGAAGGACAGACCAGCAAGGCAAGGTGGCGGAGTTGCTCTTTACATGAGAGAGCAGCTGGAATGTATGGAGCTCAGCATAGGGGAGGATGAAACATGAATTGAGAGCCTGTGGGTAAGGATTAAAGGGCAGGCCAACAACGGCAACACGGTTGCGGGAGTTTACTACAGGCCTCCTGACCAGGGAGAGGAAGTGGATGAAGCCTTCTCCAGGCAGCTGC
Source organism: Nothocercus julius (assembly GCA_013398735.1). Taxonomy (NCBI): domain Eukaryota; kingdom Metazoa; phylum Chordata; class Aves; order Tinamiformes; family Tinamidae; genus Nothocercus; species Nothocercus julius. Next base: position 163,237 of record VZSV01000146.1, read on the forward strand.
AGGAAGCCTCACAATTCCAGGCCCTGGTCCTTATGGGGGATTTCAACCACCCTGATGTCTCCTGGGATAATCACACAACTAGGAACAGAGAGTCCAGGAGGTTCCTGCAGAACATTGCAGACAACTTCTTGATGCAGATGGTTGATGAGCCAACAAGGGGAGGGGCGCAGCTAGACCTGATACTAACAAGCAGAGATGGGCTAGTGGGAAATGTGAGGGTTGGAGGCAGTCTTGGCTGCAGTGACCACAAGGTGTTGGAATTCACAATCCTGCAAGGAGGAAGCTGGACAAGAAGTAGGATTGCAACCCTGGGCTTCAAGAGAGCTAACTTTGACCTCTTCAGGGAGCTCCTTGGAGGAATCACCTGGGCCAGGGTCCTAGAAGGAAAAGGAGTCCAGAAGAGTTGGCTAATATTCAAACACCACTTCCTCCAAGGTCAGGATCAGTGCATTCCTATAAGAAAGAAGTCAAGCAAGGAGAGCAGGAGACCTGTGTGGATGGGCAAGGAGCTGTTGGGTAAACTTAATGAGAAAAAGAGCATGTACATGCTGGGATGCAACGAGGAAGACCAAGGCCCGTTTGGAATTAGAGTTAGCAAGAGATGTGAGGGACAACAAGAAGGGCTTCTCTAAATACATCAGCAGCAAGAGGAAGACTAGGGAAAATGTGGACGTGCTGTGTGGACTGGATGAGTGGACAGTGGGATGGATCGAGAACTGGCTGCATGGCAGAGCTCAGAGGGTGGTGATAAATGGGTCCGAGGCTGGTTGGAGGCCTGTGGCCAGTGGTGTCCCCCAGGGGTCAGTACTGGGCCCAGTGTTGTTCAACTTGTTCATCAATGACTTGGATTAGGGCACAGAGCACACCCTGAGCAAGTTGGCAGATGATACCAAACTGGGTGGAGTGGCCAACACTCCAGAGGGCTCTGCTGCCATTCAGAGGTACCTAGACAGGTTGGAGAGTTGGGCAGAGAGGAACTTCCTGAGGTTCAACAAGGACAAATGCAGGGCCCTGTACCTGGGGAGGAATAACCCCAGGCACCAGTACAGATTAGGGGTTGACCTGCTGGAAAGCAGCTCCACAGAGAGGGATTTGGGAGTCCTGGTTGACAACAAGTTACCCATGAGGCAGCAGTGCCCTCGTGGCCAAGAAGGCCAATGGGCTCTTGGCTGCATCAGGAGGGGTGTTGCCAGCAGGTGGAGGGAGGGGATCCTGTCCCTCTGCTCAGCTCTGGTGAGGCCGCACCTGGAGTACTGGGTGCAGTTCTGGGCTCCCCAGTACAAGAGAGATGTGGAGCTGCTGGAGAGGGTGCAGCGTAGAGCGACAAAGGTGATTACAGGACTGGAGCATCTACCTTTTGAGGAAAGAGTAAGTGAGCTGGGCCTGTTTATCTTGGAGAAGAGAAGACTGAGAGGAGATTTGATCAACATGTACAAGTAACTGAGAGGTGAATATAAAGAGGATGGGGCCAGACTCTTCTCCGTGGTGGCCAGTGACAGGACAAGGGGTAATGGGTACAAGTTGAAACCCAGGAAGTTCCATCTCCATGTGAGGAAGAACTTCTTTCCTGTGAGGGTGCCAGAGCGCTGGAACAGGCTGACCCAGAGAGGCTGTGCAGGCTCCTTCTCTGGAGATCTTCCAAACCCGCCTGGCTGCCACCCTGTGCCCCGTGCTCTGGGTGTCCCTGCTGGAGCAGGGGGGTTGGACCAGATGATCCCTAGAGGTCCCTTCCAACCTCAACCATTCTGTGATTCTGTGAAATACGTGTAAGTAAACAAAGATGCTACAAAGCTCAAAAGTTTCCTTTGTGTCTTGAGCTAAAAAATAGAGTTCTTAACCTAAATTAAAAAGCCTTTCTCAACCCTAATTAAAGATTTACTTTCGTCTCCTTGGCAGTAACTGAATTTGGCAATCCTGATTATTATACTCTCCTGAAATAAGACAGTATTTTGCTTTTAGCTAAGCTATAGATTTATTTTTTTCCAGAAACATTAAAAGCTCATCTGATTTTAAAATGTTTTGAATACAGATATCTGCTTGTAGTTGATATACCCCTGCACTGAGTAAATAAATAACATATTTCACTTTCCTAATTTTTATGGTACTGAATTGTGAAGAAGGGCTTACTAAGAACATCTTCATACACATCAGAAACCAAATGCACCAATCAAAACTGCTGGTTAGGAAGAGTAATAATTGAAAACATGGATAATGAGTTATGAAATAAATAAATAAATGCTTAAGATGAAAATGAGTCAAAGTTGTGTGGAATAGCACTGCATAAAATAAGGCTGAAAGATGCATACAAACAGCAGAGATCTAATATGTATATATAACTCTCTTGTGACCTCACGTGGAATGATACATGCACTTCTCAGTACCATATTACCTAAAATATATTAACATTTTGCAGCTACTCCGATGTAAGTACCAATAATAAGGGTAAGACTGGCAAATTAGTTGCCAGTGTACTACTAATACACAGATAACTCCCCTAAAAAATGCAAATGTGCAAATGCGTTTTAAGACATATTGTGTATTGCACACATCATGGATCATATTGATCATCGTGGTCAACAGGATTACTGACAGTGTTCAGCCTTATTGCAGGTACTTTGCTGGACTGATCATATATGAACCGGCTTTGTATTTTCCTAAGGCAAGAGTTAAAAAAAAAGTCTAAAAACATTCAGATGAGTTATATTTGCAAGATGCAAACTAGTATGACTAATATCAGTAGGATGAAATTAGTAGAAGAAAAAATGGAGGTTATATATTAGATGAACAGTTTGGGACTCTGAGATCTACTGGGCTACAGACCTCCTTTTTAACTGTGGTCCCACCTTCAAGCAAACAGAATTCTCATTTCTTTTGCTGCTTCCTGTGATGTTCAAAATCAGATTGAAAAATCTTTAGAGAAAAAGCACTTGAGTCTTCAGTTAATTTTCCATGTTATAATTCTTTCAACACCCTTTTTCTGCTGTTAGGAATATCTTACTGTTGTAATAAATGCCTTCTCAGAAGAGAGGTAAAGGCAGACAAATGCAGCTTGACAGACACCTAGAAAATGCATTTCTGATTCTAATACAACCTTGATGTTAAAGGGATAATAGAATATGTCCAAAGTGTCGCTGAACCTCTCTCCTTTTCTTGATAAGTAGCTTTGAACAAGTTCATAGATAATGCAGACTTAGAGCCTTCAAACCACCTTCCTACCTGAATGTCTCTAAACATCTTTTACATATTCTTAAAAATCTGCAAGGGAAAAGAGCTACTTTAAAGACAGCTGTTCATGCCTATCTAAAGTTGCAGACACTCATCCAGACTTGAAATTATGTTAAACTTACCTAAATGCTGACCAAAAAGAAAAAAAAATAGAAAACAGCAAACTAATAGAAACTGAAATTATAATATAACTAAAGATAATTTTCTTGCATAAAAATAATCAAAACATTGAAAATTGTTCTAATTTAGGAGCAGGAAGTTTGTCTGAAATTGAAAATAGGGAATATTCATGTTCTATAATAACCAACAGATGAGATTTTTTTTTTCCTTTGATCTTTCTTCAAAATTATTTGAAAAAATATTTTTAAAGTATCAGTGATAATTCAGGTTGCAATTTGGTGCTGAAGTTCATGTATTTTAGATAAATTTGTGCCAGCTGGGTAAGATATTCAAAATATTTTGAGGCCACAAAGGCTTTCCTACCTTGTTGTTACCTGCAAATAAAAATCCGTATCTATCACTGTACAAAGGTAAATCAAATCTATTAAAATTAAAGCCAAATGTATTTTTAGTCCAATTTGTAATGTATTGCTAATGTATCAATGAAAATATTTATATTGTCTGTACACTCCTACACTAAGAACATATAAATTATTCTGAATGTCTTTGGTTTTAGAAGCTGACAACCAGCTGACAAACAGTTCTCACTAATAACTGTGATAATGGTTTGAATCAATACCCTTCAAATTCTGAGAAGCAAGTCCTCTGGATCTTTTATTCTGGAAGACTTCACAGCTCTAGAAATTAAGCGATGCATGTCCCCAGCTCAGCTTTCTGTACAGTTCTGAGGATATTCCAATTCAGTTTTCAAGGCCACTTTACTCTCTCCACAGACCTTCAAAGTCATCTCTGATTAGAAATAAAATGTTAAATATTAAGCTGAGCAGAGAAACCAAAAGGTTCGAAAGGACAGGATTGGCTATAAGAAAACTGAGGTGGAAGGAATCTAGCACAAATAGAGAGTCTGTGCTACTCAGAATTCTGTAAAGCAATCAGGGAATGTCCATGACAACCAGTCATTTTCCCCTGTGAATTCCTACTTTCTCACAAAGACCATTAGATTCTGACCCTGTTTGAGATTTTGAACGTCATGGTGCGATCAAAATGGTCACTAACAGTTAAGGGGAGCCCAGGATGGCAGCATGGATTTATGGCAAGTTGTCGTCTCTGTTGGGTCTCAGAAAGACTTCTATATATCCATCCCACATGGACTGGTCATCACACTTATGCTCTCCAGTTCTCTTGAGTGGCCAGGTCCATTTGTGGGCAGTTAATAATGTATGGTAGAAGATACAGGGGAAAGGATTCCCCTACCTCTCTGCCGTTTGGTGTCAAGAACACTAATATCTCCTGGCATCAAGTATATCTAAGTGTGTTGTGATCCCTTCCTTGCAATTAAGTCAGGTTCAGGTTCTCACATGTTCGGGACTGTCATGACAGTTAAGGCCAAGAAGACATTCCCTGAATAACTCAAGCCATTTTTCAGAGGAAGTCCAGGGTTCCCTGATCCTTTAGGCCTCCACAGGCCTTGTTTATCTCAGAAGTAGGTCAGCACAGTTTACCTCCGCCAAGGATCAAAGCACCGTTGCCGGCACTCTCCGAAGACAGAAGAGGAAGTACAAGATGCAAAGATAGGTACACTGATGGAGATGTTACAAATAGGACAGCAGACAGAAGTGCTTTCATCACATCGACAGATGAACCCTTGGTTTCTCAGTGCACAGCTAATTGCCTAATCTTTCCCAAATTCAGATAGAAGGGAGCAGAACAAATCAAAACTTGCTCTCACATTGTTTTCTGAGCCAGCACAGACGTTAGTCTTACCCAGATTTTAGGTGCCTACTATCCTTAGAATGGAATAAAAGTGAAGTACCTGATTTACTTAAAAGATTTAAGCATATTCCTGTGTTGCTTCAAGGTTTTTCTTTCCCCGCTATAGTTCTTACCTTGCTTTATGTATCTCTTGTGGTCTAAATTCATAGCAAGCTCTGTTTTCACAATACTCTTTAAAAACACTATGTTCCTAGAGTCTCTCTATAAATGCAGCTGTGTGCTACACTACATTCACTTGGGAAATGGAGGTCCAGTAGAATTCCCAGCAATTTATTAAATCTGGAAAATCAGCAGCGCCTCTCTCCTTATTTCAGACCAAGGAAATGACACTCAGAGGATCCCGGCTTGTTTCTTGTGGCAGGTAGAAATGGAAGGAAACCTTTGAGGTGGTTTACAAGCCACTATCCTTTTTCGTTTGAACAAATAATCCAAAGTTTAATTAATATCCTTACACCTTGTAATCTTACCATCACATGTTGATTATGTCTGCAAAAAGACACACTGTTTAAAACCAAACCAGCAAAAATGTTTTTTATCAGCTTGTGAAATGAAATCTTTCTCACAAAATAAGACAATATTTTTTATGCAGACTTTCATTTCTTACAGAGTATTTGTGTGCTATTTATATTCTTTTTTTAAAAAAAGATATGATTATCTGATACTTAAAATTTGTTTTCAGGAGTTGAGAAGAAGTCTGTTTCACACTTCTCGTGGAAGATTCTCAAATGAATTTGAACAGGAACACAGAGGAATGATGTTTTGTAATTTACAGTAGATAAATTCTCTGGAATGTCATAGAGAGAGTATAATTTAAGATCTCCCCTAGCTATACTTCTTGACTTCTAGTTATTGACATGATTGCAGCCTCATCAATGTCCTTTGTTCTTGTAGTGTTATTTTTAAAACCAGATGGAATCTGCATTTTACAATTCTATTTACCAGATTAGATGCAAAAGTTTTGCTTATGGTTTCTGCAAGAGGTGTCCATATGCTAATATCTCCCCCAACATTGATTGCATAACACAATATGACATTCACTGTTAATAGGCTTTTATTAAGCCGGATTCAGAAATTGCATCTCTTTCTGTATCATCCTTGGGGATTAAGGAAGTTTTATAATGTGGTTTCCTCAGTTCAGTGATGTTAAAAAGGATATGATGATCTTCCAGTTGGGAAAAAAAAAATTGGCTTTCTTCCATATTTAACTAGGCATTTACATTTCCAGGGTATTTTTTTCACTATTTTCAGATCTAGAGCCACAGATATGTTTCAATAAAATCAGCAAGCATACATGTCCTTATAAATTCAACAGTGAGTAAAAAGTAAATGTTTTAATTCTCTTATCAATAAATGTTTTCTTTCCTCTGTTGTTAAAAAATGGCTTTAAAATGAACAAGCTCAAAAATATCAGGAGCAGCTGAAGGAACATTAAGCACTGTTCAGTTCAGCAAAATTTTAATTCCCATTTCCCAATCCTACCTAAGTCTTCTGAACTATATCCAGTGGGACATTTTTGCTTTCAGCCAAAATTTAGTTGTGCTTCCAAGATAAAAGGCTTCATTTCCCCAGGGAGGAGGCTGGAACTTTGTACTGGGCTCCAAAACCAACCCAGAGAGTAGGAGAAAGAGACAAATAAACCTGCCCTTATACGAAGTCATTGCTGACATGCTCGCCATTCATCCACATAGTGTTGAAATATGATTCACAGGCTCAGGTCAGTGCCTTGGAAAACCTTGGTGCCTCCAAAAAATGATCCTCTGAATTGACATCACATAAGGAGCTTGTGATAGCTTGCCAATTAAAAAAAAAAAAAAAAAAGATAATAATAGTACTCTTAAATCTTGTTCTTCAGGAACTCAGGGCTACATGGAGATGATTTTGTCTACATGGGATCCACAGTCTGGAACGTTGCTCTAAAGTTAGATATTATTTGATGAATATCAAATAATTATTGACCAATCAACACACAGTGAACACATTTCACACCGTATCAAATTACTCTTTAAAAGACTAAGGATATGGCTGCACAAGTAAACTTTACTTACTAATTCTTAGGAATTAGGTATCTTAAGGCAATGGAAAGAAATAGAAAAATATCAGATGTGCCTTTTTAACTCAAGTCTTCTGATAAGGATAATAAGGTACAATAGATGATTGATTAGAAAAAAACTTTTTTCATCTCCCTCCAGAATTTGCATCAAAAGGTACTGACTTTTTATAGGAAGTGCTACTGGGTTGAAAGAGCTTAAGGTTTGTGAAAATTCCTTCCTTTAAAGGTTAAAGAGGAGAGTCAAAGAATCATGGAATGGAATCATTATGGTTGGAAAAGACCTTCAAGATCGTACAGGCCAACCATAAGCCTTTCAACACCATGCTTGTTAGATCATGTCCCTAAATGCCTCATCTGCGTGTTTCTTGAACACTGCCAGTGATGGTGATTCCACAACTTCCCTGGGCAGCATATTCCAATGTGTGACTACTCTTTCTGTGTAAAAATTTTTCCTAAAAGCTAACCTGAACCTCCACTGGCACGACTTGAGACTATTTCCTCTTCTCATATTTTCAGTAGTTATTTAGGAGAAGAGACTGACCCCTGCCTCACTACAACCTCCTTTTAGATAGTTGTAGAGAGCTGTAAGGTCTCCCCTGAGCCTCCTCTTCTCCAGACTAAATAACCCCAGCTCCCTCAGCCCCTCCTCATAAGGTCTGTGCTCCAGTCCCTTCATCATCTTCACCGCCCTTCCTTGGACATGCTCCAGCACCTCAGCATTTCTTGTACAGAGGGGCCCTAAACTGAACACAGTATTCGAGGACAGGGGATGATCGTTTCCCTAGTCCTGCTGGCTACACTATTCCTGATATACTAGGGCACGTCATTATTTTCTTGATAGTCTTGGGAATGTGTTTAGTGTCCAATAATCATTATTTTTAATATAATATGTCCAATTTTTTGGTTACGTTACAGATATTATCATTCTTATACATTTCATAACATCATGTTTTTCTTAGTATAAACACAAAATGGATTGTTTTTGGCTTCCCTTCCCCCAGTATGTTCTCTATATATTTCAGTGGTTATATTGTCTTTTTGATTTGCAAAATTATTGTTTCCCTGGAAATTAAAGGCCACATTACAATGGAAAACAGCTAACAACTGCTACATGGTGTCAGAATAGAAAAGAAGTCATTTTGTATGTCAGGCAAATCGATACAGAATAATTATGTTTTGAAAGTTGAGATAACAGAAAACAAAACAAAACAGTTTTCCAAACATGTCTGGAAAAGTCTTTAGAAAACGTAAAAGTTGCTTCTTTTAACAACTCAAGATGAAGATTTCATTAACAAAATGTGCATTTAATTATGGATATTTTGAATGGTATGATGCACAAGATGCAAAACTATTAAAATGCATTAGTAGGGTACAGATGTTTTATGTACTTTTAAACTGTAGCCTAAATTGATTGTGCCTCTTTGTCTATAAACCAGCTGGCTATTCTTTATTAAGGCATCTGTCAGTTCTCCCTAGAAAAAGATAGTAAAAGTCAGTGCAGAACAGTCTTTAGCTCAGAACCCAACAAAGACATTGCTTTAGAGGAATTTAAAGAAGAACCTGTAAACATGAGAACTACAGAAAAAAAAAAAACAATTAATTTAATACGTGTATTAAATGAAATCTGTCGTATGGCAACTAATTTTATGTGCTTTCGTCTGAATTACTGACCTCAGAATATACTGTTGTTATTAAAAAAAAAAATCTTTCATTTTTATTTGATAGCAATAAGGATGAAAATGAGAAAATATTAACTTCCTCATTCTTCACTAAGAATATAAAATTAAAATGCAATGGGTACTAGCCCCTACAAACAAAGCTGTGAACATCTCAACCTTCATTAAAAAGGGTTATTGGGTCTTTTTGCTTGAGCATTGGTTCCATTCACAACTCTACAGTTAATATGATTCTTTTTTCTTTCTCTCCTGGCAGTCTATACTAATTGCAAGAGCACAAGTAAAATGCAGTGATTTCATGGCTCCATGCCACAACTTTCTGGTCACAGAATAGTAAGCTTGACAAGGTTTTAGCTTTGATGTGAGACAAACTAAAATCTCCTGAAAACAGCGCTCTACCAATTCTTTACCTAGATGGAAGAGAAATGCTTGTTATGTTTCCCAAAGTAAGGAAGGAAATCTTTCAAAGCCACAATTTCCACAATTTTGGATTTGCAATGAAGGTATAAAACTTTAAAATATTTTTTGACAAAATCTAGTATTTTGTCAAACTTTTTCCTTGTTATCTGATGGATATTTGTTTCAGTCTGATTTTAACCCTTAAATAAAAAACTGCTTAGCAACTTTTTTGTGGTTCAAGTAGGGGAAAAGGCTTTTTTTGGGGAGGGAAGTCCAGCAATTTCTAAAAAACTGTTTAGAAGCACTGTCTCTCTGCCCTTTGAGACAATGCCTTGACAGTAGGCAAGTATCTATCCATGCAGCCAATCAGCGTATAGACTGGCTGTGTTACATACCTTTGAGAACTTCTCCTCCCTACTTGTGTTAACCCAGAGGCTCTCTGAGCATTCCTCAAGACAAATAATTTCAAACAGAAGTATTTCCATACCTTTGTTTCAAACCTTTTCTTATTTATTACAAAAGACCCACAGGACAATGGGAATTTCAAGGGCAAGCCTCCCACTGTGGACCGACCCATCCCCTGAAGGTCTTCTCTTCACAGATTAAGCCATCGAAGGAACTGCACACTCCTCAGCTGCTCCTTGTCTAGTCTCTCAGAGGGCATGGGACAAAAGTCTATCACTGAAGGTGTTTCAAAGCTGGACTGACCAAACCAAGGCATTGCACACTGTTGAATGAATTCCAGAAAAAGGTATATATTTGGGGGAATTACACTGAAAGGATGAGGAGCTATATGTCTTCAAGATCCTTTTCATGCATAATTTCTGCAATTGTATTAACATAAATGCTCTTTAATTAAAAAAAAAAATAAAATAAAAATGAAGTGCTAAAAAAAACAGCTGTTAATAATATACAAATAATGCATACTGGGATTCTATCAGCATAGACTGATAACTACTGCCGGCAGATTGCAGGAAGGTAAAGGGATTTGCAATGAAACATGCAATGCTTTTATAACTTTGGTATCTAACTGAAAAAAAGGCTATTTCAATTTTGGTTTTGTTGACAGTTTCATTAATTTTTTTGTACTGAAGTCATGTTTTGATTGAAGTTTGTATTGAGCATGAATTTTAATTTGCTTATATTGACCTTTCCTATTAATAAAAAGGCCTTGAGAAGGATCTAATTTTGTTCTTCTGTTTCATGTCTCTGCTTGGTTTTACTTAGTTTCAGTATCTGCATTATAAGCAAAAGAGTAGAAAAACATCAAGGAAATCAATACCACTGCTTTTATCTTTTTCTTTTTCATTTCTTTAGCATCAAAAATCTGCTGGCTTCCGTTAAGGAATGATAGTCAATTCCACTGCCAGTGTATCTTTCTGTAACAACGGCACATGCTGCTGAACTCCCATTCACACGGTTTAATGAGTAAGTATTTTCATCGCTATTTATTCATGTATAAGAAAGCAGCAAAGAATACATTTTTTTCACAATGAATACTCAAAGGGGAATAAAACATAAAGCATAAAAGCAATCGGATTTACCTTTGAAATTCTGCACTCATTATCAGATACGTGATATTGTCGTGAACTCTTTGATTTAAATTAGAATGTTTGTGAATATTCAAGTTTAAATTTATAACTGTTAAGAAGAAGAGAAGGAAGGAGAAAATATCTAAATTCCATTCAGGATTATCTCACAAAATTCAGCATCTAGGGATTTATTCTGGTAGGAAGAGAGGACAAAATTAAAACATAAATAAGGAATTGGAATTTCTATATTTTGAGATTGAAGGAAACTACTCAGTCTTTTTAATAACTATAGATTTTGCCTCAAAAGAGCTTTGAAGATTGTCTGACTCTCAATTATTTCTAGTGGGACTGAAATTTTCTCAATTCTCCTCTGCCTGCAGGTCCACTGAGAAAAAGACAACATACCCATTTCTTGTACTAAAATACTGTTCCCCCAAGAAACAATGCTAAAATATCTTTTCAAAATTTATTTTCTTTTAATAACTAAGTTATCAATCCAACAGCCTATATTCTCTGCTTAATCAGCAAATGCCTACTAAAGTCAATGGTAACATAAGCCTGAAGGGAGACATGACAGAACATAAGAATATGATGCTGCTCTTCCATACCCTTGGTAAAATAAAAATTATTCCACAGAAGCCAGTGTGTGCAACTCTGTAAAAACAGTGGTTTTGTTGTAAGTTGTCTAGATTGACTTTGAAATTTAAAAGTATTTAAATTTGAATGTCAATGTCTTATACAATAACATTTTGAAATACTATTTTTCAAGGAATCTGGAATAAATTGTTTGAATATATTGCCGTTCAAACCTTCTGTAAATTCTATATTGGAAGAAAGTATGTTCTTATATTCCTTTTGATCAGGTGAAAAATTAGAGGAGCTTGAGGTACATGCATGTGAGATGCTGGTGTACAGTTAGTGATACTATGCTCAAAATCTTACATGATAAATGTTGCTGCATATACTGTGTGATAGGACTGAATAGGAACGCTGAACAAGCTCCTTCAACACAGATCTTCCCTTCTTTTTCTCTCTTCTGGATCCTGACCAGAGAAATGAAGCACAAATGCAGTGTTTTTATATATATTTTGTATTATTCATAATGTCACGGTGAAGTTCAACTGCTTTTTCATCGGAGAGAACACCCTTGCTCTCTGAGCAATCCTGTGGAGGAGCAGGGTACTTAGTACTCTGGTGTTTGCTTTGTGTTTGGTCCTGGGCTGCATCATGACATGCACAGGAAGGAGGTAGAATTCACAGTCCAAAATTTATAAATACGGACCCAGCGTAGGAGCTGCCCCTTCTTTGTGCTTGAGGACCTCCCACAGAACTACATTCTTGGATCACAGCACACAGAATAAGGAGATAAAGCTGGCAGGCAGAAAACTAAGTTCCTGTTTCTTCAATCCCCCATAAAAGCACAGGGGAAAAAGATTAACGATTCTTTCTGGGTAATGAACACTAATCCAATGTGAGTCCCAAAAGATCCTACTGAAAGGACAGTCCAGTTTATTATCGAAAATGCCAAAGATGAGAGTAGTATTCATAGTAGTATGTTACTACATCTTATTAATAAAAATCTTCTATTTTTATCGCTCCATTCTCTGACAGCAAAACATAACAAAAAGCTAATTATCTATTCAATAACAGAAAATTGTCCTGTTTTACAGCTATACTCATCTGCAAAGTCTGTAACACTTAAAGATATTTAAAACTGTTAACATAAAAATGTTTATTTACACTGTCTTTTTCCATTCCTATCAGATCATTTCTCATTACTTTCCGCAACAATGAAGCTTTCATATATTTAATAAGTAAATTCTTTTATTAGGAAGAAAATTAATTGTGTGCTTCAATAACTGGCCTCTAGGGCTATGACATAATTTTTAAAACTTAACAGAAGACATTAAGCTGAGCTGGCTGGCGGATATTATTGCTAAGCTGCTCTCCATCATCTTTGAAAGGTTCTGAAGAATGGGGGAGGTGCCGGAGGACTGGAAGAAAGCCGATGTCACGCCAGTCTCCAAAACTGGCAAGAAGGAGGACCCAGGCAACTACAGGCCAGTGAGCCTCATCTCCATCCCCGGAAAAGTGATGGAACAGCTCATCCTGGCTGTAGTCTGCAAACATATAGAGGATAAGAAGGGGCTCAGGAGTAGTCAGCATGGATTCACCAAGGGGAAATCCTGCTTGACTAACCTGATCGCCTTCTACGATGGAATGACCAGCTGGACAGATGAGGGGAGAATGGTGGATGTCGTCTATCTGGAATGCAGCAAGGCTTTTGACACCGTCCCTCACGGCATCCTTCTGGGCAAGCTCCGCAAGTGTGGGATAGATGAGTGGACAGTGAGGTGGATTAGGAATTGGCTGGATGGCAGGGCTCAGAGGGTGGTGATCAGTGGCACAGAGT
>VZSV01000146.1:177308-216507 GCA_013398735.1 Nothocercus julius
CAGTCCTGAGCCACATGCTGTAGGTGACCCTGCGTGTGCAGGGGGGTTGGACTAGATGATCTCTAGAGGTCCCTTCCAAACTTTATGTTTCTATGATACTACATGCTTTTTAACTTTCCAATAATGTCCTCTATGAATAAAAGTCTAATGAAAAACTGAGTCTCCATCCTTGTTCTATGCTGACTATTCTGTCTCTTTTGAGTGAATTAAACAACTGTTGTGTTTTAGCACTTAAACTCTGACAGTTCATAAATTATTGTTGGTGGTATGTGACCTTTTTTTTTTTTTTTTTTTTTTAAGTTACTTGCCCTGTTTTGCTTCCAAGCAGATCTGGTTTGTTAGTGGAATGGAATCTTTTACCTTTTAATTAGAATAAACAAAATAATATAATATAGGTGACCAACTAGACAATTTCAAACAAGTTGAAAATATTTAAAAGTGAAAAATCAGTGAGAATAACAACTTAGGAAGGCCCGATCAGAAAATTCCTTCTAAGAAAAAAAAATCAAAATATTTATGATTTAGCCAAATCAATTTTAATTTAATTTGCCCCTGTAGCTTTCCTCAGTTACATCCCTGGGAGGACTTGGCTGGTGGGGGAAACAACATAAGCTTCTAATTCTGTTGGCTACAGGACTGTACAAAGAAAATGGGCTAGCAGCATGTAGAGTGTTTTAAGCTCCACAAAATCATGCAAATCATTACTACTCACAGAGGATTTTGTTCTAAAATATACAGTGAATGCAAATACTGATCAAATTGTCAGTTGCCTATTATATATATTCTAAAATATTTAAAATTTGGGCCTCGGGTAAAATATAGGAGAAAGGTATTTGTTCATGTAATGTTCCATAAAAAATTACTATAGCTTGATTAAGTGTTCTATTGCAGATTGTCATTGTCTGTTCAATGTAAAGTGATTGAGAAAATCTCTACCTGAAAGTGAAGTTTGATGTTGAATATTTTTCATTGACATTTACTGCAGATGTTTCCAAGCACAAAGAGGTCACTTGAAACAGGAAACTTCCATGCTTCCATGAAAAGAAATAATATATTCTCAATACTGATATAATAAAAATTCAGGCACTGTTCTTCAAGTGCATTGTATTCTTTTGATACTGAATTCAGCCATCTCAAACAGAAGAGCTAGAATAGAAATAGGATAGTGAAGTATTTGTTCATGTACCGTTCTTGTTATGCAGAATAAATTTCTCCTTTAGCAGAAGACAAGGACTGTCTGTAAGTGCTCCTTTACATCTCTTGGAGATCATTGTATAGCACAAGACTAGTTTGTCCCACTTCTACAGTTATTTATTTCTTACTTGATTTTTTATTATTATTTTTGCAGCAATTGGTAATAAACCTAATTGATTCTGATTCTGAGCTTTTTTTTTTTTTTTTTTCTGCAGAAAACACAGAAAATGTCAATACAAAATCAAAATATTCTGTGGAAAAATGACAATTCCAGCAGGGCTCTGAGGCAGAAAGGCTCTCTGCCAAGAGCTTCATGTGATTCACTGTAACTGCTGCCTAAAGTGCTGCAGGAAGCCTGGCCCTGGTGGCTCTCAGGTCCTTAGCCTCCTGCTTGATGCATCACTCAGGATTTTGGCTCCCTAGGAGCCCCAGATCATATTCTGGTTATATATGGCTGGTGGACAATTACGCATCTGGAACTCCAAGATCAGGAGATACAAGAAGCTTTTTCGTTAGTTGATCAGGACTTAGGGAAATGGGCAATCAGTTCTCTGTGTTCCCAATTATCCAGCTCCATAAGAAAATGGACAGGTACTCTGTCATATGCTGCAAGATACTCATCCTGAAAAAAAATCCCAAATCCTTGGGGCTACAAGTTTTGCATAACACTATAATTTCCATAGCATCCACTTTTTTGACATTTCGGAGGTTCTGGATTTTAAAAAATTCTGTAACACATCAAAGAAGTTCTTTGCTAAAATAAAGAATAACACCGCCTTTGATATTTTTCAAGAAATCAGATATTCATGTGTCATTTTTCATCTTTTCAAATTACTTATGCGCTTTCTTCTCTTGCCATTTTATTTTAAACAGCTTGGTTCCTTGCTCTTGGAATATATTCAGCAGTATTTTAACATTTTCCTTCTTTTATAGTTACTTTTTAAAAAATTACTATGCATTTGGCTTATTAACGTACTTATTTTACGATTCTGACAAGTCATCTTGCCCTTCTTCCTGAGCTCGGAAGGCTCTGCCTGTTTCATGACACAGCCTCCCAATTCCAGCGCCAGTCCATCACCTAACTTTCACATTAGGAGAATGGTGCTTTCACATTAAGAGAATTTCCCTTTGGTGATTGAAGGGTGATTTTCAGCGTATGCATAACTTCTTTTCTCTTTGCAAAGCCATTTGCATTTTGTTCCCTGGGTGCCTCTGTGCTTGTGTTCCAAGATTTTTTATCTCAAGCATTTCATTGCACTGTGATCAAGAGATTAGTGCATAAAACATAAACATCTCATTTTCAGGCAGTTATCAGGGATGCATTATGTAAACTGGAGATTAGACTACTCTCTGACTGTCTAAGCTTTATAGTATTCTGAGGTAGAAGTCCAGAAGATGTAACTAACCTTGGGGACAGTGATTTGTATATAAAGCAGCCTTACCCTATGACTTTCTGAAGCTTAAATCTTTTGATGCCAAAAAGTAAACAGTCTCTAGAGAAAGCAGGAACATTAACAGGAAACTAAAGGAAGAAAATTGAAGATTTAGAAATGAATTAAAGACATTTCTCTGCACTGAAACTGCATATTTGCATCTCTTTCATGATATTTAGACTGATGGATATTTCTCTCAAGATTAACAAAATTAATGCCTTTTTTTTATGGCATTTTTAGAGACAAAAAATACCAACGTGCATGTTTTATAAATTAGGACAACAAGGGAAATGAACTAATATTCTTAGATTTAATTTTAATATTTTAGATAGAGGGGAATGCTCTTAAGTGAACAAATGAGGCATTGAAAATTCTCTTACTTTTTTTTTTTTTTTGTAATATACTTTTTCACATGAAAGATGTTATGAAACAAACCTGCATACAGGAAAGGGGAGGGGAAGGAAATAAGGGAAAGAGGATGAGAAAGGGAAGAGAAAGAGGAAAGGAAAGAGGAAGAGGTAGTGCTGGGCAGGGGAGGAAAAGAGGCCCTTTTAAGAAACATGCAGATCATTAGTATCAGCAACAATGTCTGATTAATAGTGCCAAAGGCTTATAAAGAAAGAAAATCTTCTAAACATTTTCGACAACAAGAAAAACAAAAATCATGTCATTCGGGAGCTAAGACAATGAGAGCTATGTTCTGAAATATCAGTGCAATTCTTACTCACCATGTAGCAATATCTCATTCAAAATCATCCAAAGATGTGCACCAGTTCATTCTCCCACCTTGCAAATAGCATGTGTCTATACCTTTTCTTTGCTGTGCTATGTGCCTGTCACCGGTATGTTTACATCTCTCCTAAGGGTCACCAACCTGCAAAACGGGGCATGTGCCAGGGACCTCTCTTACAGGGCTTCCCGGGCACTCCAAGGGCTCCCAGCTATCCACTTGCTTCTCCTGTGGGATTGTATAACAAACAGCAAACAAACAGCCATCAGATCTGTGATTTTCCGACAACAGTGGACAGATCAGCTGATCTCTTCCACCTACTTCTGGCTGTACTTTTCAGGAATATGGAAATTCTGTTGAAGGAGAAGAGTAAGGGCAAACAAGCACAGTGCTTCTAAAATCAGTGAGCCCATGCTCATAGCAGCTGAGTTCCTGCATGTTTTGGATGATATTCAAGGACAGTTCAGTCTTGTGCTTTGTCAGATAGTGCCCCTTCTTTAAAACTAGGTTCTTTCTTCATGTCAGGATGAGACCTCAGTCTTTCACTCTCTTCTCCATCCTCAAATTCGGGCTGATAAGAGTCCTGGAGAGGATGTATAATATAACTCTCATCCCACAGCACAAAATCATTCTCTGTGTGCTCTGTTACTCTGAGCCTTCGTACCATACGATTACTTTGCTGCGGTTCCTGGTTTGACATTACGTAAAGCATAAACATTCTCATAAATTACAAATCCCTCTTCAGGAAGCTATCTCTGATTTCTCGTCCAAACACTCTTCCTTTCCTCTTATATCTCGGTAGAGTTTTTGGCACCTACCATTTCTTATTATTACTTATATATTGGTATATATTACTGTAACCACAAAGGATTTTGAGACTTTTCTGTTAAACTTAAGGCTGCTATTTGACACATTCCCTAAATACTTAAATACTTGCTAAACCTGTCTCTCTCTCACACACACACGCGCACACACACACACAGATGCTCTCCAGGCAGATGACTGAGTCCTCAGCCCTGCCCTGATCTTATGTACTGGATCAAAGTGCTGGATGGATGAAAAGAGCTATATAAGCTATATTGATGGCTGGGGGTAGCGTATGGTTATGGTGAAAAATACCTCCTATGTAACTCCCTGTACAGGGTACAGATGAGAGATTTGTACCAACATCAGTTTGCACCATGTAGGATAACAGGTTACAAGCAAGGTCTGACGCAGGCCTGCCAATTTGCTGTAGGTTTGGCAGACCCCTGGGCTCTTTCAATGCAGAGAATAATGAAATATCCACCAACCAAGTGGGTGCAAAGATACCTCCCAGTTTTTTGCTGTGCTTCTCAGTGGCATAGCACAGGATATCCGTGGCAGTAGCTAAATTCTGTTTCCAATTACTTGATTGTAGCTGACTGAAGCATTTACATGGGATTTACAGCCCTTAAGAGCTAACAGGCTAGTCTGTATCTTCCTATCAATCTGCCTGTGGCAGGCAGACTAGAAGTCCCCAAATAGCATGTCTGCAGTATGCTTGTGTGGCCTCCAAAGTAATTATTCTGCAGGGAGGAGGAAGAACAGATTCACTAGGGTTGCTGCCTCCCTGCAATGGGGGAGACTTGACTGGCACGGATGAACCAGCACTGCAGAAGAAGTAATTTGTATTTATTATAACGTTTGCACAGACTCTTGTCTCCCTAGAACAAGAAGGGGAGTGAGAAAAATGTCTTTACTTTTTTTTTTGCCAGTTTATTCTTAATGGAGAACATCAATCACTCCTTCGCAGGCTGAAATTTAAGTCAGCTTTCTGCTATACTATTAAATATTTACAGTCATTATAACAAAAGTTCATCAGTGAATTTGTTTAACTTTGAAAAAAAGGATAGACAACTTGGCAGTCTTTTACTGTCCGCTGTAGCCTTTCAAATTTCAGGAAAAACAAAGTAGAGCCCTTATCATCATTAGGAAGAATGGCCATAGACCTGACAGGAAATGTTATTATGTGAGCAGGCCTGAATTCATGTTAACTACAGTAAAGCCAGAATTTTAAAGTACCTAGAGTTTTGAACAATTCAATTACCCTTGATAACAAGCCTTTCAAAGCCTTTCAATTTTAAACATAAGTGCATAAAAATATGAAACTTCCTGCTCTACTAAAGTAGGCAGTGCTTGCCAAGTTTTACACACTTTAAAAGAACAATTCTGGCTGAAAGCCACTTCTTCCAGGCTTCATGTCAGAAGCAATATTAAAGTATGCCAAGGTCTTGCCCTCAGTGTGTGTAGCATCTCAGAAAGCATGAGGTGGAGAGACCATTAAAAAAATCATTTGTCCATGACAAGCAGGAAATGAAACAACTCTTCTCTTGACATAAGTCAAGTCATTTAGTCTAGCTCCTGGCATAACTACATCCAAGGTGGCTCTACTGTGAGTCAAGTCACAAGGGATAAAGGAAATAAATCTGTGTGATAAAGGGGATAAATCTGTGTGATTTCTTTTAATTTGGAAAACTACTATTGATCTTATTTGAAAACTTTCTTGCTTCATAAACCAAAAAATAAACTATTAAAAAATATGTGATACAAGAGAGCTAAATAAGAAATTCCATCACCTGTAAGTTTTTTGCTGGAAGTGTAAAATTGCAACTAGTGCACGGTCTGAAGAAAGTGTACTTTCGCATGCTGCACAAGCCACATATATCCTCCTTTACTAGACACCATTGTCGGTAATGAAAGGAAATAGCTTTAAAAACTTAGTAGGCATTCTGATAACTATGATATCAAAGTCAAAAATAATAGATTGAACATATGTTACCCAGCTGAGGTCAAATTCAATCTTGGTTTGGCTCCAGTGATTTTGATAGAATTGCAAACTTTTCAGCAAATTTACACTCATCTTGTCGATCTCAACCTTTATGTTATTTTGCTGCATGATTGTATAGGGTAACCCAAATGAGTATTTAAAAATAATTTTCTGGGCATTTTGAAGCCTCCTTGCTCTCAGGCCTCCTCATTCTATTTGGTGTTCCTCTGGCTTTAAATGTCACAATGTGATATCACTGTATACTCATTCTACCTCACCTTTGGTCACAGAGTTTTTCCTTTGAGTGTGGGAATTTACACCAACTGTCCAAAATAACTCCATCAAAGTGTAGAGATTACCAAAGTGGTAAATCCTTGACCTGCATATTTTGCTGTATTGCTAGAGATCTCTCACTCTGGGTTATTATTTGGAACTAACAGGTGTTTTGCTGTTAAACTCAATGAAGTTGGAATTCCACCCCCAACTCAGTGTAGCTCTAGGAGTCCCTAAGCAAAAGGTTTTGATCAAATATCTGTCAGCCAGCAAGACAGAGCTGGATTGAGAAGATAAGGACAAACTTAATTCCAGTTACTTTTGCTAGATCTGGCAGTGACTGTTCATACCAAAATACACCATCATTAATATATAATTCTACTTGACACTATCATTTAATTTAATGTCATTCCACACCGAAGAGATCCTTAAGAGATCCTCATAGAACAACCAGGAAAGAGGAGGAGGTTGTGAAGGATAAGATCTCCTCTTTCAGCAGAACAAAAAATCAGTTCAGCTTTCCATGCAATAGAAGCCTTAGAAAGCTGTAAGAAAGCTTTCTCTAAACATGGTCTTTTAGAAGGTGAAGCCATTTCATCCACATATTGATTTAAAGCTATACATATGTGCATACATATCCTACAATAAATCACTTTAATTGCATCACTTTTTTACGTAATGAAAACATTATTATTGTCATCATGACCTTACAGAGGCCTATACAAAATCTTAGAAAAGCAACTCAGCCTCACAAATGGTTTGTCAAAATATGTTGTCACTCACCATCAAATACTCCCTTAGCTACCCCAAGCACCAGCAAGTTAGTTCATCACCATATCTTTCTTCTATCCTCTCTCTCTCAATAAAATAAAATAAAATAAAATAAAATAAAATAAAATAAAATAAAATAAAATAAATAAATAAAACATATTGCTTTCTACCAAAGACAAATCATTTGTAATTTTAATGCTATTATGCCAAAGACTCCACCAGTTTGACTTCCAGATGCTAACTTCCTTTGTCCTGTGTACCACTGCAAATTACTAAGTCTCAATAAGACACTTGTTCTTAACAGCAGCATGCTTCAAAATAAGTACAAAGAAGTTCTATTTCAATTCCTCCAGTAGCCCAAGGAGGAAAGCTTCCATGTTTTTATTCATCTCTGATGTACTGCAGGTCAACATCTAATTTTACCAGCACACAAGGGAACATCAACAACAGTTTCTCAATGTGGGAGCCTCAGAAATAGATAAAAGGAAGAAGTAAATGAAATAGTGTAACAGATAGTCAGAGAGAGTTTGGAAAGGATCAGGAAACTAACTTGAAAGGGAAAGAAAGATGTTTTCATTTCTCATTTGAAAAATCTGGATACTTCAGAAGATACTGATGCCGTAAAGTTATCTCTAGTTTTAGTAACTTCCTAGTTTCAATCACATGGCCATCCAGAAGTTCAAGCCCATGAACAATCAAGTCATACACAATATGAGTTATGTGAATAGAGGCAACATGAAAATTATTCTCTAATGCTTAAAGGACTGATCAGGGGTATTTTTTAAATAAAACTGAAATGTGAGAATAATATTATAAAATGCATTTACCACTGGAAAAAGGTGATGAAAAGTGCATTCCAGTTTCAGCTGGGTAGTGTGTAGTCTTATCACAGAACAAATTTTTCAGCTGATATAAATTAGTACAGCTCCATGTCAATATTTATACGCCACCCAAAGATCTGTCCCAGCTAATGCGTCTGAGAGTACAATTCTAATACATGACCTATCATCAGCAGAACTACTTTTGAAAAAGATTTTGCCATGGGATTTTTTTTTTTATCCTGAAACTTACAGCTTAATTTCTTCGAATGAAACAGCTACTCTCATTTAAATTAATCCAACAAGCAAAACGAAGCTCTATTTGCAAGTACAAGTCACTGAATGAAATTGAAGGAATATCTAGAAATTGATTTTGTGAATTAAAAGAACATATTTGAAAGAGAAGCAGAAAATCGCAAACATTGATTTCAGACTAGAAGCTATTCGTTTATTGTCTGGAGAGCCCCCATCAGAGAACAATAAATTCTATTCACAATGATCTCCTGATATTCATGCCAAAAACAAATCAGAAAATAGAGAAAATAGACTTTTTTATAGCTACTTTTTCTCCCATTTTGTTTGCTATATGTGTGCTGTATGCTGTTAAAAAGAATAACTGCAAAAAAAATAACAACTAAATGTGTACACTGATGAGAGTCTACAAACCACAAAAAATGTTCTGTAAAACTGTTAAAGTATATTGTGGAAGTTCATCAGTTTTTAGGTTGGTTATTTTTCCCTTTACAATCATTCTTTTCATGTAAAGAAACTGGAAGCTTATTGGGCTCCTCCAACCAGACTTCCATCCCCAGGTCCTCTTAATTTCTATTAACTTCAAAAGAAGTACATGATCATG
Source organism: Nothocercus julius (assembly GCA_013398735.1). NCBI lineage: Eukaryota > Metazoa > Chordata > Aves > Tinamiformes > Tinamidae > Nothocercus > Nothocercus julius. The sequence goes on from VZSV01000146.1 coordinate 186,172, forward strand.
GAAATGGGCCCCTGTACACCTGATTACCTGCTTAGAATTTCATGATGTCAGCAAAAACCAAAATCATCAACTATTCTTTAATTGGAGAATTGGGGGCTGTGGTATTATGGATAATGAAATAAATCTATAACAGAAATATTGCCCCTGTGTCTGAGCTGCTCAGATGCAGAGTATTATAGTTATGTCTATGCAAAGATGTTAAGTTTCCCCAGAATAGCAAATATTGGAAATGCTCATTAACCACTTGGCAGGTGGTGGCGCACACCCAGAAACTCACAGAACTATACAATAATTTTAGTTTGGAAGGGACCTCTGGAGCTGAACCTGTTGCTAAGGGCCAGCTTTGAAGTTAGATCAGGTTGCTCACTGCCTTTCCTGTCTTTTCAATATATCCAAGAGTAAAGCTTTCACAGCCTTGCTGGGTAAACTGTTCAAATGTTTGATCAACCTCACTGTAAAATACATTTTTCTTGCATTTCGTCAAAATTTCCCTTCCTGCAGCTTATCCTTTTACTGTGCAACTTCAGAGCAAGTCTATCTTTCCAAGACCATCTGTTACGTAGTTGAAGACAGCGATTAGATCCCCCTTAGTCTGTTCTTCTAAAGGCTGAACAGAACAACTTGAAAGGTGGCTCCTCGTGTCATGTGCAAGAGCCCTGTGACCACCTTGGAGGACTCTCTCCAGTTTCCTATGTCTTTTTTTATACCATAGAGTTCACAGCTGGGCACAGTGTTCCAGATGTGGTCTCATAAGTACGCAGCAGAGGAAAATAAATTCTTCTCTCAACCAGCTGGCTATACTATTAAACAGCCCAGAATGGGGTTAACCTTCACAGACACAAGAACGCTTCTGACTCATGTTCAACTTACTGTATACTTGGACCCTTTCTGTAAAGCTGTTTTCCAGCCAATCGACCCTCCACTCCAAGTCCATATATCTGCATCGTGTTATTCCAATCCGGGTGCAGGATTTTGTATTTGCCTCTGTTGAATCTCATGACATTCTCATCAACCCATTTCTCCAGCCCTTTGAGATCATCTACCTGGAAGGATTTTTCTTCAACATGTCAACCAGTTGCCCCAATTACAAGTGATGTGCAGACCTGTGAATGCCACTGTCCAAATCCTAGCCATAAAAGCAAGAGCAGAGCAGACAGCTACTCAGGCAGCCCCTGGAGATAACCTAGCAACACCATGCAGATAACATAAAGCCCTGCTAGCGTTAGCTCACATCTCTCCTGGAGGTATTACACACACTGTTGCACTCACAGAACACTTGATCTACAAACCAAATGATCCATCCAGAGACTGTAGGGAAGCTGTATGCACTATAATAAAGAAGCTAAATATCCACATACTTAATTTTACTTTTTTCTAGATTAAGCTATGTTTTACATGCCTGAAGTTTTTGTGTGCATTTACAGTAAAAATATAATTGACTATATTATTATGCTATTACAAGCCATCTTTATAAAAGGATATTCCTATAATGTACAACCAGAAACCAAAATTCAGGGCAAAAATCTCCACCTATAAAATTATGAGAAATGAAAGCTTCCATCTACTATGGAAGTCCTACTTCTCAAATAATTGCCTGACAAAGCAAGTACCCTAAAACACGACCCAACCAGCACACCCAACTTTCACAATCCCATCCCTGCTAACCCCTGGAAATCAAACTGGGCCAAACTAAAGCTAGTCTTCCAAGCACAAAACAGGTCTCAGCTTCTGTGTAACTGCACAAATAGTAAGACAAAGGCCTAGAGTCACTAAAGGATTTAGCTTCTCTGCAGTACAGAAATGCTAAGACAATAGGTTCTTACATTTCCACCATTGAAGTCGCATAGATGGTAAAGGCATCATAATTGTTTTTTAAAGAAAGCACTGAAAAACCCCAGACAAAAGGGGAACGCTTCATCCTGCAGCTTTTCCAAAGGGTTAATGTGGTCTCCTAGCAACCTCTTAATGCGGTCTCTCTTAAATTTTCTATCCAGTGAGTTCTTCAGGTGCATGCAAAATGCAGAAAAAAAAAAAAATGTAAGGAATGAATTCAAATACATGTTTGGCAGCATGATTTCCATTTCCATAATTTCATAGGAAATATGTTAAGGGAAAAAATCATCAACTTTTTGCTTTCTGCTTCTGAAAGGAGTTTCATACTCATTCTTTTTCCATTTCCCATCCACAGATGTTAAGTATAATGTTTTAATTTTAACCTGGCCAGACAGCTTGCGGAATTGTGAAGTGATTGAACTCTGGGGTGATTGAAGATTTCTTTTGAAGATCCAGCACCTTGTTGAGAATATTGAACTCAAGTGAATAAGTAAAACACAAACATCAAAAAGGATGAGGAAACTCCAAAGTAAATAAAATGCTATAAGTCTACGATATTTAAATGTTTAAGTCAGATTTTACGGTGAAAGAAAGGAATGTAAATTAATTTGTAAACACAGAAAGTGAAGATCATTGCAGGAGGCAGAAGAAAAATGAGCCTGTTTTAGAAAAGTTTGGCAGCTATGATCACAGATAGCATAAGCTGGCATTGTATGACAACTGTGCCATTGATTTGATGACAGGAGTATCTACTGCAATACCTTATAATGTTCATAATGTATATCCTATAGAATTATATTGGAATGCACATGAAGTACCTATATGAAAGAGAATATATTTTATTAGACAAGTTGATAGAGTGGGAAAAAATAGATTTGCTTTTGGGTTCTCAAAATCATCTTCAGACTACCTTAGAAAGCCATGTGTGCACTTGCATACAAAAATACACCATTTAGTTGCACTTTGCACAATACCTGTATTAATATGCATTAAGCATCTGAAAATTGCCTCGAGGAAGTTGACCAAACTTTGGGAATCATTTTGATAGAAGAATGTTGCTAAAACAGCTCTTCATAATGGCATGCCAGGATTAATTAGGGGGGAAACTAGAGGCATATTTTAACTGCTCAGCACAGTTCTTGGCTAAGGATCAGATCCAGAGTAAGCCTTTTTGGACTGAGCAACCCCCAGCATACTGCAACTTAAACTAGGGACCAGGCAACCTTGTCGTGCAGTGAGGGAGATGAAAGAGAATTTTCACATCACTAACTTTGGTACCAAAGCTAATTGCCCGTTGGGATTCTCTGCTCCTTTAATTCTTAAGACAGAATAGAACAAGGCTGCAGAAGGGATTTAGAAAGCCTAAATAAGACAGTGGTTATATCCCTAGCTTAGGTATTATAGAACATCCTGTGGAGGCACCCACCTCAAATTTAATGCTATAGCGACTCTAAGCATCTAAAGTATATGCCTGAAGTTAAACAGCATGAAAATTCTTTCTATTTCTTTTGAGTGCCAGAAAGGACAACTGATGCTCAAATTGGGGAGGAGAGTGAAGGAACTAGTAAAGCAAACTGAGATTTTTTTCCTGTTTGCTCACTGCTTCTATTTATTTCCCCTTAATTTTCCAGTTTTGCCCAGCTGTATTCATCCTTGGTGAAAAACAGTACTTTGATTCTCCTTTTAGTCTTTGCGGTAAACCTGGGTCTGTAGATTTTTGCACAAGGTTTTGTGTGATGTTTTTAACTTCTGCTAGTACTAAAATGGACTTTACAAGAGTCAGCACAGAAGCTTTTTTACTTTCCCAATTTTATTGCAAACAAGCCCTAACAACTCTCCTGAGAGCAAAAGCTGTCTAATCTTTGTACTCAATTCTCTCCATTACAACAAATGAACATTATCCTGACATTCTGAGCATTGTTCCAGTTATTTTCAATTGTTGCTATTGTAACCTGCTTTGAGGCATCATGCTGAACAGAGATTCAATTTCTAAAGCACCTGAAGGTACTGTTAGTATTAAGGAAGCATGCCAAAGTCGTCGTCAGGTAGTCTAGAACAAAAGATGATACAAAGCTGAGCTGCAAGTCAAAAATCAGGCATTCTCTAAAATATTTGGCAGAAAGTAATGCACCTTAAGGACTTACCCAGAATAAAATATGTACGGTAGCAGTTACAATGAACATACAGGGCAGAAGGAAAACATCCTGATCATGTTCAAAAGTATATTTTATATACATTGCACTGATTCCCTTTTGAAAATTATTTTCCTTTCCATTTTATGAAGTCTGCCACAAAAAGCTGGTTCAGGGCAAGTTTGTGGAACAGTCAAACTGTGTTTCTGTGGATGCATAGCACTTTACACATTATGTAAGTGCCATGGAGGAACTTTTGGCAGCATCTCTATTATTTGCAGACTACAGCAGCCTCACAAACTGCCATACTGAAAATCTGTGTTGCAACTGCATTGGTCAACTCCAGCTTGAGTTTTCAAGGCTTTTCCATTTCTATGTTCCTAGACAAACTTTGTTGGTAGCAATGCAAATTTTTAGATCTTATTCATTCTGTTGATAGGCCATCAGCTCTTAACATCATTTTTCAAATATCTATTTTTGGAAGGCACTTGTGGGCCAGATTTGCAAAGTGCTACAGCTTAGAATTTGCAGGAGGAACAGGATCCTCTGAGCTTCAGGATCTACATCTCAGCATGCAGTGCTTCCTCCATTTTTTGTATTTGTTTCTTCAGCTACATTGCACTGCTTGCAAATTGCCTGTTTACACTGTATGATTCCAACCTGATTTATAACAGCTTTCTCCAACTCCTTAGAAGTTATTTCGAACTAGCTACAATTGAAAGAAAATTTGAAAATGTATATAAATTAGAAAAATCCTAAGCACTGAAACATTTCAATTGATTTTGATGGTAATGCAGATCGGTGGTACTGCTTTTTCACTTCTTAGCCTTGCATAGATTTAACATCAAAGATAAAATCATTAAGGTAGAATGAAAACATATGCCTTTTCATCTAATCAAGACTTATATGATGAGGTCTTGACAAGATGAAAGTAAAAAGATGAGATATACTTAACTTTCATGATTGCTTTTATTAGGGGATCTGAGAGAGGCGAAAGGAGGAAAAACGAGTCCTCCTGAGTTCTTGGATAGTATGTAAATTCCTTTTTGTGAAAAACTTACATTTTACATTAGTCAGAAAGGTGATTTGGCCCAGGTTCTGGAAAACGGATGTTTTATGGTGTTTATTATCAAGTAATTATATTTTTAAAACCATTAAATATCTGTAGTGTCTAGAAATAAGTAATTGCATCAGCCAAGGCCTTTGTGATTTTTCTTCTTAATGCCAGTGGAATAACCTGATAATTACTATCCGTGAGTCACCAGAGATCATTACCTTTTCTTCCAGGAAACAATATGATTAAAAGTAGGTTACTCAAAGTTCGGAAAAGTAAATAATTATTAATAATAATAAAAAAAACAGTCTGCGTAAGCAAGCAATAGTAATTGCTTTAGAGTTGCTTCAGAGATAACCTCTGCATATCTACCTCTGGAGTCTTCCAAGAGACATTTCCTTTCTTGGATTAGATTCAATTTACTTTGGGCGCTGTCCTCCAAGTAAGTCCAAAGTATATTATTCCTCAAATCAGTAGTGAGTTCACTCAGCTGACTGATCCACTCTGTTATTCTGTTTTGTTTAGAATTCTGGCTGTTGGTCTGAATCTGTGATATAAAGTGAGGAAGGAAAATGGAAGGCATATCGAGCCAGGGAAGTAGTGTGATGGAACAAAGCAACGAAACTATACGTGTGAATGTACCATCTCTTCAGGTGTCCAGGCAAAGGAGAGTCAAAGAATAGCTCCCACGCTCTGTAGTTCATCCTCAGTTACTGCATTCCATATAGCTTAAAAGAAATACAAAATATTTTTATCTTATTTATTGTCCTCCCATGGATTGACTCTTTCTCATCTTGGACGAACTCATAGTTCTCTCTGAGAAAGCTGATGCGAGTGTGTACTGGTGCTGGGAATACCTAACAAAATGAAACTCAGCCTGTCTTCTCTCTCGCATCTCTTCTCAGTCAGTTGAAGTATGATGGGAAAGTCAGGATGTCTTCAGCTGACACCCAGCTGAACAAGCCCTCCCAAGAACTGTAGGAATCGTGATGACTTTCTCACATGCTTGCCTCTGCAGCTGATCTTTCAGATCTGGGGTAGAACTAGATAAAACTGAAGGAACTTGTCTGGTTTGAAGCTAGTACTTAGATATCATAAAAGACCAAACTATCAGACTGGATGTAAGATGGGATAAAAAACAAAAATTGTATGACAAAAGGAGCACAATGCAAAGAATAGTTTGGAGTTCAGAACCAAGAGGAGATAAGAATTAAGGAGAAGAAACTGGGACTGACTGCCTAAGAAAACTGGGACATGATGTGAACAGGGAAAAGAACTGCTGTTACCAGGCATTTCTGAAGGAAACAAACAGGGTGGAATCTATCTTGGACTAAGATATCGGGGATGAAAGGTAATAGAGACACACAGATGAATAGATTGCAACTAAGATAGGTGGGATAGACAAACATGGAAGAAAATCAGCTTTGATTTAATGAAGTGCTAAAGTGTGGGACTAGAGCAAGAAATTGGACTGAATGGATGGAGGAATGGATTGGCAGGTAGAGCTACATGGAGTCAAGCTGTAACTGGGACTCACTGAAATCAGAAGGGACAAGCAGGATTTTCAGGGATTAGAAGGTATGCAGTGAAGAAAGGGACATGCTGGGTAAAAGAGAGCTTGCATAAAAGTATTGGAAAAGGTAACTGCTGGAGTGAGGGGGAAGAGAAATGAGGAGAATGATTTAGAAGAGGAGACTCCTTCCAGAAACTGATTCAAGGAAGATTCAAGGAACTCTTAACACTGCTCTGCCATGGGCAAATTTATGTGAAAATATGTGCAAGCCCTGAAAAAAATATATGACAGCTTTCTCAACTTCCACCAGTCAACAGAAAGGATGATCACCAACTATTTCTACCAGCTACAGAAATAGATCTAGTGATAAGTTTGTAAGTTGAATCTATTCTCTTTACAGACCATGGTGGGGTTAGTTCAAGTGCACATAATGGAAATTCAGAGTGGTTACCACACAGCTTTTCAAAAACATGTGAAATCATCTGTGTTCACAAATATGTACATCCAATTTGATTACCTCCCCAAATCCTCCTGGAGTAGGAAATACTAGAAAACTGTTGTTATTTCACTTTAATGCAATTCCCTTATGTATACTGTTTGCAATATATCTTTTAATTTAGAAAATAACCCTGCTTTACTTCCTCCATAGACTTACTTTGCATGCAGCTAATACCTGCATACCTAGTAAAATCCCTATATATACTTAAATTATTCCCCTCTCTAGCTGATCATCCACATTGCTAAAGCACAAGCCTGAGCTGTCACCTCCTGGCTCACAGAATGAAACCCTCTGAGGATATCAGAAAAAATCCAAGTCCCACAAGTAGAGGGGTGGAGTCATAACCAAACTACACCTAGTGGGGTACACCTGCATTCCAAATAGACATGGGAGCCAACCACAGATTGCTTGGAAACATGTACAAGTCGTGCAGGATGCCAAATGCCTACTGTGCTAAAGCACTAAGGACAGATGTGAACCAAATAGGTGATACAGACCTCCCCTCTGCACGGAAGTGTCACAGGTATGAGGAATATTGCTTTAATTTCCTTCTGATTAAAGGGTACAGGGGAATCTAGGGGTAGACCACTTGAATCTTAATCTGGAGCATTTTATTCCAACCTGTTTCCATTGCGTAGATTTGTGCAAATGTTGGGCATGTGACTAAGTCCCAATTTTTCACAAATCATTATTAATTGCATGGTTGGTAAGATAGTAAGAGTTTTACTCAAATATACAGAATGTTGTAATTTTGGTTCTAAACACCCCAAATTGAACATCTAAAATTTAAGAGGTATTTCTAATTGCAAACTTTCTGTGTATCTATGGATCTATAAGTTAGAGATAATGCCACCTCCCCACTTCAGAGAAGAGGTCTGATGAAATGAATTCACTTCTTCATAGAGCAGTGAATTGCAATAGTAGTACTGCAGAAAAGCTGATGAAATAAAGAAATCCGTTTAATTGCAAATTTATAGAGTACACAGTGAGTAAAGCTTAAGGACCTTCATTAACCAGTGAGGATAAAACAAAGGTTTAACATGTTGCTTATTATGGAAGCAGTGGGCATTCTCAGTTATGTGTGAATACAGCAGAATTATGCCTTAGACCAGTCTGAACTAGCATCAAATATGCTATAGGACTCTAAGTTATATTACAATGTAATAGTATCACAGGAACAATTTTATACTTAGATTTCTCAGCAAGTTTGCACCACAGACATTACTTCAATCCAAAAGAATATCTGTATACTATAGATAATGAAAAAAATTGTCAAAAATCATGTATGTAGCCTCTTGCTATAATCTGTACATGGAAGAAATGACTGCCTTTTACTTCCATGATAAAAGATCAGAGTTTTGCACTGAAAGCTCTTTGAAATGCTACAGCAAGAGGACTGTTGAAAAATATATTGATCTTACAAGCTATGAAGACGTATATACAATAATTCAGGACTCCTTTTTGTGTCAACAGAATTCCTCCCCACTTACCACAAATCCAATCTGCCTTCTGCTGATCCTTGCATTTCGCTCCCACGTCCTAAGTGAAAGCCTTCCCCTCAGTGACCAAAATGACCACTTCCTACTCTGAATGAGTGATGTTTTTAATTTCTCTCTCTGTTGCTTCAGATATGTATTGGAAAACAAATGGTTATGACAGTACACTTATGAAAACATAAATTAAGGGTGCTACTTCCACCAAGAGTATCCACAGTGAGAAGCACTTAGTGACTTAGGTAGATCTTTGTGACCTTGGAAGCAGCTACTGTACCATGCAAGACAACACATGAGAAATGATCTTAAAACATAATATAGTTCCAGTTCAGCAAGAGAGAAAAAGCCAATCTATTTAAAAGCTATCCTGTTCATATTTTTTTTTTGCTTACACTATCAAAAATGGAGGTAAAATAAAAAAAGAGTAAGATTTGTGGGTTTGTTATCCTCTCTTCATGCCAACAATGACAAGTTATTCTGTCATTAAACATATCCAATCACAACCATAAAATATTATTATTATTATTATTATTATTATCTTTATTAGGGTTATAAAGTTTTATATGTTGGCTGGAATATAAAAATGCTTCAGTAAATACAGTGTACACATTTCCTCAACAATAGTCAGAAAGGGTAGAATTATGCACTATAAGTGTGTACCCCTATACAGAAATCCTGAAAATTAGTTCAAGATCCAACATACTTCTTCAGCTATACCTGCACTCTGGTCATGAAATAACATTTTTTAGGCTATTTTGAAAAAGTCTCCTTAAGTTTCTTAATGAACCTGAGAAAAAAGTATGGTCTGCAAATAGAATCTTTAGTTTAACATTTTTGACCAAATTCTACATTAAATTACATTCTCACAAACATACAAATCTTTGCTGGTATTGGTGAGGGCAGATATATTAATATACTGTATTGAGAACAGCTCAGACTGGTATATGATTTGTTGATCTGAAGGTTAAATACAAAAAAGGTAGAGACAAGACTTCCAAAATAATTTAGGATCTGTGGATTATTGGAACTTGTGAATCTTCTGTTAATTGAGGACTAGAGGAATTTACAGGTAACTCACATCTTATATTATAGATATTGTGCTGTTCAATTGCAATACTACTTGCAAGAGCTACTTCTATTTCCTAATATTGAATTTTCAGTCCACTATTTTATTCTTTTTTTTTTAGGAAAACTATCAGTAACTCACCACGTTCTAGCCCATCTAGGTACACAGATAATTTAGTGGAGCTGTCAACACACATTACTGGAAACTGTTCTGTGTTTTTCTTCATTTTCTGGTCTTGTATTAGAGGAGGAAAGACTAATATCACAACAGAAAGAGAGGAAAATAGAAGGAATGTTTTACAGGTTGTATGAGCAGGAGGCAGAGCATCTGCAACTGCTTAATAGCTCTTCTGTTAAAATGTTTTAACGCTTCTTTTGTGTGGTAGGCTATTTACTGTACCCTACTTAAATATCACCATGACAAGAATGATCTGAGCACATGAAATGATTGTACTACACAAGCATGCAAGTAAACCATAAAGATTTCCCTAGATGCCGTGGAAGCAAATGCTTAAATTCTAGCCATTCAACTATTCTGTTTTGTAGCTCTTCAGATTTTAGATGTTTTATAATTTTATTTTATGTCTTCTAATTCCGGATTGCTTTGTTTGTCTCACTAACGTACAAAAATCAGGTCAAACTACATATAAAATGGCACATAAGAATCTGTTTCCTCAGGACTTTATTTTGTCATTTTGAAGATTTACTGGTTCAACATATTAGCTTATTGTGATTTTATTCTTCTTTTTCCCTTGTAAGCCTTGATAACAGATGCTTCACTAAGAGATGTCCTATTTATTGCACATAGATCTGCTTGGAAATTTTTAAAGAAATACTTTATGGAGTTGGCTGGTCACCTGACTTTTGCCTGTTTCTTTGAACCAAAGTGCAGTGTACTTCACTGCGTACACAGGATGTACTACAATCTAGAGTGCACAACAATTTTCATTAGACTTGACATATACCTATCCATAAACTGGCAACTACAACATGCTTTCACCAGCACTGTCCATGAAAAGAGAGATTGTCTAATCCTCTATCAACCTAGTTTAGGTGTGAACCATGCTCTGTTGCACTACGCATTCAATTTAAATATCTTGTTACAGTTTTCAGTTGTGATTGCATATAGAACAAATAACTGTGGGAAAGTTTTGAACAGCTGAGGATTTTGAAATGAAAATATGTTATTTTTGGCATACTTTCAAATAGTACTACAAATAAATAGGAAAGCTAATTGTAAATTTTAAGAATATGCTCCAAAATCAATGTTCAATTCTTTATATTTACTTCTAGCAAATCAGACTTAAAATACACACATTATTTAAAATGAGCCCTTAGGTTGTTATCTTTTACTAAATAAGGTAACAGCAAGCATTTTTCAACACCTCATCCAACAGATACAATAAGAAAAGAAAGAAAAGCACAGAAACATGCATTTTTGGAATTGCAGATACATCAAACATACCTACCATCAAATCTGCATAGGTTAACTTTTGCGCTTAAGCATAGCTTAATTCACGCCAATGGTACCTAATTAAACATATTATCCATAAGTCTGGAATGAAGTCCCACTTAGACGGAAAAGATGGTAGAAACGCAGATACAAATCAGAATAGTAATGTCATGTTTATAAGTGCGCAAAAAGCACTCCCTTATAATGACAAAAGGAAAAGCTCCTACAGAGCAAGAGGGGGAAAAATTCAAACAGGTAATAGTAGCAACAGTTCCATATGAAAAAAAAAAAAAAAAATGAAGGTGGAAAACCTCCTTAATGCTAGGATCAAGAATGTGATTTGACTTGAATAATTAAAAATCTGTACCCTTGCTTTATTTTTGAAATTTGAAAATTGTATCTGTTCTGCACTCCTTTGGTGGCAATTCCATAGGATGCAACATGGTAAGAGCTACTTTCTGAAATCCAGTCCATTTGTATCCTAACAAGTTAAAATGGTAACAGCTCTTTTTAAAAAAAAAAAATTGCTGTGATACTGATCTATGTTTTATTTACTGCTATTTACTTTTGCCAGGAAAATCTTATTAATCATTCACCAGCAGATGCTCTAGCTGACAAGGATCACAAAATAAGATACACCCGATTTACAGAATTTTCATCATTAGCAACACTGTTGCACAAAAATATTTTTACCAACAACACAATCAGAAAACCAGTATTTCAGGCCTCATTTGAGGAAGAAAGTTGCACCTGAATAGAATGTAATGGATTTTATGACTTCATCACATCAGTAGAAAAATGCGGATTATTAGATTCTGTTGTGGTCCATAACCATCTGATCTATCCCCACAAATCACGGACTCCAGAATCCCTTGAATTCATTCCTGTTTGATCCCGAGCACATCTTTTAATAAAATATCTTGTATAGATTTATAAGTATTCTCCAGGGATGGAGAATCTATCAGCTAAACCTTTTCTATAGGCAATTACTTTCCCTCTTTGCTATTTCCCTGTTATCAGATTTCTATTCCCAGGAAATTATTTATCGATTATGCTGGGGTCACCCCCATGGACTTGTCTTTCATTAGACAAATTGTCAGAGCTATATATTTAAGTAGAAGCCATGTTTTTCAATCACCTCATCATTCTCAAGGTTCTTCTCTGAGCTCCCTCAAATTTGCTACCATCCTTCCTGCACTGTGGATGCTGTATCCTGGCCCTCTGCTCCAGCTGTAATCGCTCCACTGAGAGATACAGGTATAATACACTCCTCAGGATGCTTCTTTCCTTGTTTCAATGTCACATTGTTTGTGGTAACATGGACACCAAAATAGGAACTCATATTCAATTGTTTTAAGTCACTGCTTCACAATACGGAGATACCCATAAGTAGAACATTATTCACCCCCTGTTTTATGAGTAACTGACCATACTGGAATGTTTTTGTTTTGTTCTGAGCTTATTAAGTTCAAATGATTTTTTTCCCAGTCCACTTTTAAAAAATGGTAAACCATACCCATAACCCCACTCTTCTGGGACAGTGTAAGCAGCATATATCAGGTAACACCTTGCTATGCACCTTAGAGAAGAGTGAGCCATATTCAGTCACCTCCCAATAGCTTTTCCAGCCAACTTGCAAGTAACTTCTGTTAGTATTTGTACTGCTTTTGTTAGTACAACAATTTTATTTCCTTACACTTGTGTTAACTGATGTTTATTATCCTACTTTGGCTATTACTTAAGCAAAGACCATCTCAGGGACTATTTTGTCCAGTCTCGTCAGCAGCCAATGTTAGCTCAGTCATTCTTTTCTCTGTTTTTTTTTGGATACTGTCCCAGTGTTGATTTTCCACTTCTGTGGAACTTCTTCAACATTCCAAATCTTCTGTAAACCTGTAAAAAGGTTCCAAAGAGGAACCTTTTTACAGGAATGCAGGAATGCCAAACTTTCAGTGGATATATTTTTTATTTCTCCCAACAATTTTTAAAATTTGGAGCATACCATCAAAATCACATCTCTTCTAAGAGGGGGAAAACAACATCAACATCTGTGTGAATGAGTAGAGTTCATTTAAATAGGTAGATAAGATAGACAATATGAGCTCTCAGTCAGCTGAACTGAAAGGCTTAGAGATGGACTATAAGTTAAGGTTTCCTGCTTTTGCTTCAGGCTACTGAGAAACTAGGGAACTAAACTCCATACAAGGTGTGAGTTTTCAACCTCTTTTACTGTATGTGCTACTTTTTGCTAATACCAATTTAAAACATAATTTAAAACATCAGTTAAAGAAGATAGTCAACTGTGGTACTAAGAAGACTAAATCCCCATCCTTCCCATGGCAGTCTAGACACTATTATCAAGATATCTGACTTCTTCAGACACACATTTAATTTTAAACATCTTAAAACTGTATCCCCTCAATACCAGTAAGTACTCTACAGAGATTCAGAAATTTGCCTTGGTATCAATTTTGATTTCAGAGTCCAAAATACCCTTAATTCAAAGCAGTCATATGTTCCCAGAAAACTCTGAAACATTAACCCCCACTTCTGTCATAGAGTTGCCCATCCGGTTCAACTTTTCATGGAAAAACTTAGGAATATTTAGGCCAGAAAGAGAGCTAGAGAAGTAAAAGCAGCGGTTCAGTTACTTTCTTGAGAAGGCCAGTCTTCCACCTATCTCGGTCTGTCTAATAATATTAGACAGAAACATTAATTGTAGCAAGGACAGGAGCTCAGAGAGCTCAGAGCCTTCTCTCTATGTGCATGTCTTGTCCAGCAGCAGCACATGGGATGACTTCACTGCTTGCAGCGTGCTCCCACATTCAGGAGGTTAGAGCTTTATTTCTCCTCAAAAAGAAAAGAAAAAAAACATTTTTTTTTACATACCGGGTGACTGCTTTAGCCGCTGAGTGGTAGTGTAGGAAAGAGTGAGAGTGTGACCAATTGACCTTCTGCAAAAATGATTTCCTGGGACTATGTTATATTACACAGATCAAAACCTTACTAGACACTCTTTTAAACCACAATAAGTCTGAGATCCACATGTCAATATTCATATAAGTTCCCAGCAGAAAGAAAGGTAATTTATTTAATATTGTTTGAAAAATATGAATCTTCAGACACTGTACTAAGTAGAAAGCTGCTATAATTTGTTTATGTAAGTTGCTCATCTGAAAATTGCTTTGTGAATTTCCTAGAAATAAGCTGCAGCAAGATAATTAAATGTTAAAACAAAGAAAATTTTTAATAAGTTAATATATTAATTTTAATATAATTAATCTTCTAACTTACCCAGGTAGAAATACCATCTTTCTCTGTTCAGGCAATTCTGGACATTGCAAAAACATAACTTTTTTTTTGATCTAATTGTATCTAAAACACTAGTACTTAAACCTAAGTCTTTGATATATTTTTCATTAATATGAATATTAAAAATCTTCTTATACTTTCAAATATTTCTTTTCTAAGACTCTTTCCTGATTTTTTTTGATCCCTCCAGGTTTTTCTTTTTCTGCTTTTAGTGCAATATCTGCAAAACCTTAAGGATTTTTATAGACCTTCAATTTCCTGTATTGCTTCTACAGACCCACTTAAATCAATCTGACTGTTGTAGAAGGGTTCTGCTAGGAGCAATTTCTGTTTGCATGTAATAATGACACCTAGCTATCAAATTACTTTTTATAAAGTATTAGGTGTTCTTTAGATCAAATTTGTACTGAAGCCAGCAGTTTCAGTTGCCATCCACAATCTTTCATAAAAGCAAAAAAATAGAATAGCTACCAATTAGTTTTGTATTAATTTGTTGAGGCTTTTGATGTTTCATTTAAACTATTTCCAATATTTCTAAGAACAAAAATCAGTGATATTGGATGATTAATGAAGGTGCAGTGATTGAAAGATACCTTACATTTCAAAAACCTCAAAAAACCTCAACATTTCTTTCTGTTCACATCCCTTTGCTATGAAAAGTATTTTGTGAATCCAGTGGACAAAGCATGTTTCATCTCTTCCTAGTGTGATTCCATATAATATAAAGTTCTAATACAGTCTTCATTAGTTCTATGGACTCATATAATAGAAGCTTTTTTGTTGGTGGGCTAAACCTGCAGCCCTCAGCTGAGATTTGCACAGATCTACACGGTTCACATGCTATGATATGGTGGAAGGTAGAGGACATTCCTTATTTTGTGAGAGGAAAATTATATCCAAAATAACACTGTTAAAAAAAGCCTTTAAGACTCTAAGATTATGAAATCAACTCAGGAGGATGGGAATTTCTTTCTCATGCTCATATAAAGTCACTATTAGTTAATATTAAATAAATATTATATAAATGTATACAAAAATGTAATTTTAATTAGTGAAAAAATTAGTTGCTCTCATGATAACTTCACAGAGATCTTTTGAATAAATAAGAATTCTGTTTAATGCCCAGTTCAGAGAGTATATGCTAAATAAAGCCAAGATATATATGTTATGATGACAAAATAAATTATTAATAGTTACATATTGACTGAGATCCAGTGGTGAAAAATATAATCATATAATTTAAGATAGGGTTTAGAAAGTAGCCTGCTTTTTTTCTCTTTCTTTCTCTCTCTCACTTTACATATTTATATGTATACACTATATATAGACAGGTATATATATAAAAATATGCATATACAAAAAAAGTTAATAATTGCATTGCTCTTAAATATTCACATTATTCAAATCTCTAATCCTTAATTTCTTACTTTGCCAGAAAAAAAACTATTTAAGGACTTTTACAATAAATTCTTCACTTCCATAAAGGAATGTCACTTCTTTGGCAGCATAAATTTTAAAAGAAAATGCTGGCTGTTTACAGCATTTTGGATATTTGGAACATAGAAGCATTTCCTTCAGAGAGTTAATGAGATAGTCAAATATAATTTAACATGTCTTTTATTCTCAAACATAGTTTCTCCTCATTAGTAGTATGTCTGTACATTGGAGCAGAATTTATTTGTGTATCTATTTGAAACCAATCAGCTAAGTATAACTCTGAGTCATCAAAAATTACTTGTAGTAAAAAGATATCAGGAATGCAGGGCCATCACTTCAGAGGTTATTCCCTCTAATCTCATCCTTAGGCGGAGGGAGTATTTCTGTTGTAATTAATTTTAACACTTTGACCAATCAGTTCTGAAGTGAATGTCACTGCAGGCTGTTCTTGTCTCAGCTCGATGGGCTATCTTTTAGCTGGTCATCATTAGCTCTTTCACCAAACTTCAATTTAGCTCCAAGTTCCTATTTTTTTTCTTCCTTTCTGAGTCTGTTTTTTTTTTAAGCAGACTAGAATAAAATTTCTTGTTAAGAGTATAGAGGCTGATTTTTCTCATTTCCACCAATATGTCAACATTAACAGCAGGAGAGTCAGTGTTTTCCCTTAGCTTAGAATCAGAAAGAGGAACTGAAGAATCAAGGCTGCTGTCAGTGGACGTCACCACTCATGAAAATCAAGATCTAATTATCAGTAGGCTGCTACAGCAGATTCTTAGTCAGCTTTTTGCCTTATTCTTGCAGAAACGTCCTACATAATGTCCAAGTTTAAATAAATGCACTCAGAGTATGTATAGAGTCAAATGGTATATATAAAACATTTTTGAAACTATAGAAATAATTTTCCCAGCTATGTCAAGAAAGGTCTTTTCTTGAATGTCAGGGTTCACTCCAGAGACCCTCAATTCTTTTATAATCCATACAACCACCTATTTATGTGCTTTACAGCATCCATCGGAGGCATCTGAGGTAGGCACTCTGGCTTCCTTTCGATGTGAAAAATGATGCAGGGCAGGCGGTCCTTTCTTTGTAGCAGAGAGAGGCAGAGCAAGAGTCTACAAGAGGCACAAGAGGCAGAGGAAGAGCCATACATCCAACATTTGTTTAGATGAATCATAAATCCAAAAAATCTCTCTTGCATACTCAGTTTGGTCTTTGATCTCAGAGGGAGAATACACTCGATTCCTAGAGAAGGCTCCCTGGCTGAGCTTAGTCAATAGATTCATGGATGGATCAAGCCACGATATCTGGATGAGAAGCCAAAAGCAGCTGTTGGTCTCAGCTATAGCAGGTCTTTCCCGTTCATGTTCAGAGTAGTTCCAGTTTCTCCAACAAGAATCCTCCTGAGCTAAAAAAGAGCAAAAAAAGAGCAATTGTCTTCTCCCATTGACCAAAGGCAATGGGAAAGACAGCAGTATTATGGGCTAAAAAAAAAAAAAAAAGAATGGTAGTTTGTAGAAAAACATAGCAAAGAATGGCAAAAGTACTGGAAAGAGTGGACCAAGAAGTACGGTATTGATCTGACAAAAGTGAGTATAGTGAAGGAGAGATGGACAATTCTAAGGTGAGATTTTCCAATAGCCCCATTTCTAAAATAACCTCATGAAATAGAGTAATCTGCTTGTTAGGTCCTTGATAAGATCCCCGTGCAATGGTAGAATAGCACACTTTGTGCCTACATTAGTTTTGTAATTTTTCTGTAATAAAACATGATTATTCCCGCTATTGAAAAGCAAAATAACAATAATACACAAAAAAATCCACTTGCATCAATATATTTAATGAGATACACCTTATGAGTAATTACAAATAGAAAAAAAAATCATTTAAGTGCTAAATTAAACATTTTTATAAATTTATATATATACGAGATTTCACATTTCTGTTTCCTGGATCTCAGTCTGTGAAAGGTTAGAGCCCCTTGCCACAGGAAGAATCTTCTTCAGTAAATATCACAGGAAAATGTCAGTAGAACCTAATTAGACAAACGGTCATTATAAGACTTCTTTATTTGTTTTTGTTGAATAAAGGCCTTGAGAATTATAATTTATTCTCCTTTTATTTGAATAACATTAATATACTAAATGATTTCTTATGACATGTCTTCTTAAGCTGTGCTTCAGCATAATAGATTTTTATAAGCAAATATATCTGTAAGCAGAGGAGACTTAAGAACTGGCTACCACAACCGTGAATAGGGAAGAAGAAAGTTGAAGCTGAGATGCAGTTCACGAAGAATAGCTTCTCCCAACCTATCATTCAGTGTTTGTCATATATGATTCATTCCCCTAATAGAAAGCTTAATTTTCCCAATGAGACCTGACAGTTTTCTTGAACTAGTTTCACAGATGATATATCTGCCATGAGTGTAGATTGATGTGTCTCAGGCGGCATTATAGCTGCCATTTTCTGCTGATCTGAGAAAGAAAGATAGAAACAAGACCACAACTTTATGAAAAGCCCATAGATTATTTTTCAGAAAATGAAAGAAACTTCATTTTGACCTTTGAGGGGGAAAGAGACAACATGTCAGAGCATTTGGCTTAGTAAACAATCTGACACTTTTGCAATAATGCATACTCTTTGCAAGCTGAAAGGTTGTTTGATGTTTAAATTGATCATCTGACAACAAAATGTCAGTGTGCTGTTCATAAGCATAGAGCTCATTTTGTCTAAGAACTTTATTTAAAAAGCATTTAAGAATGCTAGGAATCAAACTCATAGGAGGTGGATTTTTACTGTGTTCTAAGAAAACTCTAAGTCTGTTGCCTATGCTCAAATATTTGAGTCACATAAAGACATAGGATGTGGCTTGTCCAAATAAAACAAAGAGAAAACAAAGAGACACGATGTTATTAATCTAAATAATAGAAAAAAAAAAAAAAGTTATTGCTTTTTTTTTATTGTGTTCAATAAAAATGTTTGATAGTGATAACAGTCTTTTTTCACACAGAAAAGAAAGAAAACAAGCAGTATGAGAAAAGTAGGATTTAGATGAAGAAAAAGAAAGAAAATATAGCCATACATTCAATAACATTTGTATAGGTTCAATTATTTGCACTCAGAATCTACCATTTGTACAAACCCCAAGATGAACCCCAAGTTAACCTAGATTGAGGCATTTATCTTACCATTGCCATCTAGATGAGGACATGGGAAATTCTTGTCCCTGCAAACAGGGAAAATTCATTTCAATATGTAACTGAAAGTAAATATAGGCATTTATGGATAGAAAATTCATACTTTCAAATGCAATATTAAATTTTGAAACTTGACGTTTTTGGCAGGTACATTCCTTAGCAGGACCAGTTTCTCTGGTTATGGATGAAGCTGATTTTATTCAGGTTATTTAATTCTAACATTCAAATGAATACAAATAGAGAAAAGCATGCACAGTCAAAAAAGCAATACTTGGCTTTCACTAAAAAGCAAGCTATTCTGGACGTTATTATTCATCAACAATCCAGGAATAAACTGAAAGAAAGAAATGATAGAGCATCTCATGTAAAACTAGCATTGGCATTCAGCCTTATTTCTTTTCTTTTGGATCTATGCAGCCAGCATAGAAGCCACATTTTTAAACAGGCACTGTCAAACAGAAGGTTTAGACAAGAACAATAAAAATCATTAAAAGCTTAGAAATGAAGACCTATGAAGAAAGGTTAATAGGACAGGAGCATTCAGTCTGGTAAAAAGATGGATGAAGGAAAGCGGAACCATCTACAAATGTATAAAGTGAAGAAATAAAGCAAAGTAGGATCAATTTTCTCTCCAGTTACCAAGGGAAGAAAAAGAAGCAATAAGCCTAATCTATAGATGGGAAAAAAACTTAATTAAACTATTTTCTTAGGTATTTCTCATGTTGGAAAGCCATGCCAGGAAAAAGTGTGGTTTCACCATCACCACAAACTTCTGAACTAGAAAGGATGTTATTCTTTCTAGGTTTGTTTAGAGATGTCTAAACTGATCCTGACATGTTTCAAAGAGTGAGAGAGTCCTTCTGCAACCCAAGTGAACTCTGTGATTGCTCAATTATAAATTACATTATTGCTCCAACTGAATTTCTGTATGTTAATATTATCTCTGCACTATGAAACCTCATAGCTCCATGACTAACTGCTTGAAGGCATTCATTAATTTTACCAATATATGTAAAAAATACAACTTTTTTTCTGGGACAGGTGCACCTTATTTGATTTGTATAACTGCAAACATACTTATATATAATTGTGATTTGCCAGGTATTTACAGCCTCCAGCAACATATTAAAATGTATAAATTTGATTAGCCTTTCAAACAGATTTGACCTGCTTACCTTAGCTGTGATGTATTCCTAAAGTGTGCTCAGAATACATACATTATCTTACACAGCTAGGAATTGTATACTTTAGACACAACCTTTATTTTTCAGTGAGAAAACTGTTGCAAAATCAGCAATTATTTTTAGCCATTGTGCATACTTTAAAAAGTGCTAGTATTTAATAACAGAAAAGACAGCCTAGTATTTTGGTCTACTACATTTATGTCATAAAAACTCTGAGAAAAAAAATCAATGCAAATTTACTGCTGAATCCATAAAGACTCTGGCAAAATAGGATTAGCATTTGCAAACTATCATGACAACAATACATATATGCAAGATTTTCCTGCTTTTTTCTCATTTCTTACTCAACTATGTAAAATTTAAGATATTTGAAAAAAAAATGAAATTAAATTTAGACACTTATAAATGATCATTTCCGTAAGTGAATGTCATTAATAATACTCTGATTGCTTTACTTTTTCTAAATACAAGCTGAGTAACCCTGGACAATCAAAAACATAATACATACTTAGCTATTTGAAACTTTCTAAATTTCATGAGCTTACAGGAACATTTTACCTCCTTTGAAAAATTCTTCTATTCATGAATTTTCTATCGATTCCAAAAACAATAGATTATAAATCCTAAACATGATTGCCTACAGATTTTTTTTTTAAATGTCTTCTATTAAAAAATAATGAAGTTTAAACATTCTAAATACAATTTTCTTAATTTTCCTGTCAGGAAATTTTCCCAGAAGCTGGTAACAATTAAACAGCCAGTAAAAACATCATTCAAGTTCTTGATTACTTTTCTGGAATCAGAGATACTCAGTAATTTATTGACAAGGGCAATATTTCAATCTGAATTTACAGGATATTAAATAAAGCTACACTATCCAAAAGTTTCAGTCAGAGAATCACAGAATCACAGAATGGATGAGGTTGGAAGGGACCTCTAGAGATCATCTAGTCCAACCCCCCTGCTCCAGCAGGGACACCCAGAGCACGGGGCACAGGGTGGCAGCCAGGCAGGTTCAGAAGATCTCCAAAGAAGGAGCCTACACAGCCTCTCTGGGCAGCCTGTGCCAGGGCTCTGGCACCCTCACAGCAAAGAAGTTCTTCTTCACATGGAGATGGAACTTCCCGTGTTTCAACTTGTACCCATTACCCCTTGTCCTGTCACTGGCCACCCCCAAGAAGAGTTTGGCCCCATCCTCCCTACATTCACCCCTCAGGTGCTTGAACATGTTGATCAAATCTCCTCTCAGTCTTCTCTAGGCTAAAAAAGACCAGCTCACTTATTCTTTCCTCAAAAGGTAGATGCTCCAGTCCTTTAATCATCTTTGTCGCTCTACGCTGCACCCTCTCTAGAAGCCCCACGTCCCTCTTTTACTGGGGAGCCCAGAACTGCCCCCAGTACTCCAGGTGCGGCCTCACCAGAGGAGCAGGATCCCCTCCCTCCACCTGCTGGCAACACTCCTCCTGATGCAGGACGGGATCCCATTGGTCTTCTTGGCCACAAGGGCACATTGCTGACTCATGGTTAACTTGTTGTCAACCAGGACACCCAAATCCCTCTCTGTGGAGCTGCTTTCCAGCAGGTCAACCCCTAATCCGTACCGGTGGCTGGGGTTATTCCTCCGCAGGTGCAGGACCCTGCACTTGCCCTTGTTGAACCTCAGGAGGTTCCTCTCTGCCCAACTCTCCAACCTGTCCAGGTCCGTCTGAATGGCAGCAGAGCCCTCTGGAGTTTCGGCCACTCCATCCAGTTTGGTGTCGTCCACAATCCGCAGAGTGTGGAGGGTGCGCTCTGTGCCCTAATCCAAGTCATTGATGAACAAGTTGAACAACACTGGGCCCAGTACTGACCCCTGGGGGACACCACTGGCCACAGGCCTCCAGCTAGACTCGGCCTCATTTATCACAACCCTCTGAGCTCTGCCATGCAGCCAGTTCTCAATCCATCCCACTGTCCACTCATCCAGTGCGCACTTCTGGAGCTTTCCTATGAGGATGTTATGGGAGATTGTGTCCAAAGCCTTGTTGAAGTCAAGATAGGCAACATCTACGTCTTTTCCATCATCTATTCAGCCAGTCACCCCATCGTAGAAGGCTATTATGTTCGTTAAACACAACTTCCCCTTGGTGAATCCATGCTGACTACTCCTGATCACCTTCTTTTCCTTCATGTGCCTAGAGATTGTCTCTAGGATGAGCTGCTCCGTGACCTTTCCAGGGATGGAGGTGAGGCTAACTGACCTTTTGTTTCCCGGGTCCTCCCCCTTGCCCTTTTTATTTCATTTGTAAACTGATATTAATGCATATTCTCAAATTTTACGTGGAGCAATCTGAAATATAAATAATACCCTATCATGGATACCTAAATGGTTTGGCATTTATATATCTTGTATTGCTCCCAACCCGTATGGCAGCATGTAACATTTCCTCTTGATGTTTTATTGTATAACAAACTTGAGGGTTATAGGTTACCCAGTGTGATAAAGCCACTAATATTTTTGTGTTTCAGTGATCTGTTTATGAAGATTTTGATAGTGTAGTAAAATAGGGACAAGCTTATAAGGTGAAGCTAAACCATCTGTTAAAGGGAAAGAACAAACAGGAACATTAAAAGGAAATCTTTAAAAACTCTTGGAAAAATTATTTGCACAGATGACACTTGAAAGAGATGCTTTAGTACATGAAATGAAAAGAATTAAAAATGAGTAGAAATTGCTGCTTATTGGAATGCATACTTTCTGAAATGGTGCTAACTTGTCTTTGATTAAATAGAAAACTGTTTCATGTCAATGCTTGCATTAATGTGAGCGTCCTAAAGTAAATGATAAAATATTAAACTAATAACTCTAAGGCATCTGCAAGTGTCTGAATTAAAGAAGAAAGAGTAAATGAATACATAAAAGTGATGTGTATTTCTGTCTAATATCACTGACATGGTGAAAGATTGACATATTTTTAAACCTATTTGTCATTAGCTATTGTATTTCTAACAATGCTCTTTGAAAAATGTATATTAAATGAATTTTAAAGTACTTATTGAATTCATTGTATACAGCTCTGTACTGATTCAACTGATATAATGTTTTCTGTGTACTTTTAAACATTATAATCATAATCATAGCTCTTTTACTGTGCAGAAATAGTTTATCACATAGTAATTTAAACTTCTGACATTTACCACATTTAGACATGTAAGTATTAACCTTATTAATGATAGGGACAGGCTGAAACTGTATTGCTTACGGTACTGCCTTAGGCAGCAAAGGAATATTAAATAATAGCATTTCAGATCAGAAGTGCTATTAATTCAGGATTTGTGTAACCTACTGAAACATCTGATTTTGAGATTGTTCAGTCCCTGAGGTGAAAGCTGGCTGGTCACATTTGATTCCCAGAGTTTCCTAGAAAATGCATCTATAATAACTTCGCCATATTTGTGAGATGAGCCACAATTTATTGAAATATTAAAGATATTTTAGTGAACCATTTAGTGGAATCTTGAAGAAAAACACATTCATTGGTGCCCCCAGTGCTTCCACCTCCACCAGCTGCCTGCCTGCCTGTCTACCTGATAAAGTCATCAGCAGATGGTATCAGGATGCAAAAACTCAGGCACACACATAATTGTCGAAACCCATCTCCTCAAGCTTGCAGGGGCAGGAATGCTTGTTATTGTGCCCATGCCAGACTATGCACAAGGTACCGAATCTCATCTAAATATGCACATGACATTTATTATGGAATGTGCCTGCAATGAAAACCAAATGAGGTATCCACTGCATTCCTTCGTCAACCATGGGTAATGAATTCTACTACAAATGTAAGAAAATTCCTTCTTCAACAACTGCTGTGAATTCAGCTGAGAAACCCTCCATCTGAAAGTAATCCTTCTTCACTCAACATAGTCCAATTGACTTTTTGATCTGTATGTTTTTGCACTTTTCCTAATGAGATGATCTGTTTGTCCAGGGATTGCTATTCAAATATTGAAAAGTTTGTAAGACCAGTAGGTTTGCTTGTAAAATATTTTGTTGATGCTCACTCTAGAATCGGGGGAAAACTGGCACCTCAGAAGAGAAAACTTAAACAAGTGGAAGATGAATATACAGCTTCATCCTTGTACTAGCTGGTAAAGTATGTTTATCCATTATTCCCATGATAATAAAACCAAAGGAAAAAATGACAAAGTGGCATGCAGTTCAAGTCTAAGCTATCAATTACTTAATTTTTCAGATAAAAGCGATTGCTGGATAGCTGGCCTATATTTTTCGTTCATCTTCTTTAACATTTTCTTTAGTTCTTCAATTTAACAATTTCTTTATCATTTTTAACAGAAAATATACTCTAGTTAAGAGTAATGAACTATACCAAAAGATCTTTCCTTAGAGAACAACTTTCATTAGTGCCCTTTGCCCACTTTCGGTATGTATTATACAGAGTTCTCTCCCTGCTACACCGTGCATTCTATTTACTTTCTACTTTTGTATGTCGCTTTTCTGAAAGCAGAATCACATCACAATTCCCAGGGAATTACAGAAAATTTAGTCAGAAGAAAGAACGGAGTCAAGCTTGATGGTAAAGCTGAGAGATTTCTTGGTTCAAGAAAATAGAGGAATGTATCCCTGTGGCCAAAGAGGGATGCTGAACTGAGGAAAGGCTATACGAACACTGGCTTCTGCTAATAGTTAAGACTTTTCTTGTGAGGAAATAACATGATGTTGATTCTTCCTGTCAAGCTCATTGCCATGTGAGGACTAGTAAGGGTAAAAGACCTCTGCTGACATCACAGTCGTGTTTCAGTACGGGGCCCAAAAAGAAATGAAACCTCCTTTTTGACTTTCATACTGAAATTCAATCAGTCTCTGTCCATAGGGATATCTGGTTTGTTATCCATGTTCCCTTTTCTCATCTCTGATGGCAACGGTGCTATTCCCTTTCCTATACAAAAGTCATGATTCACAAGTACACAGGGCAATTTCTGTTGTATGACAACACATTAGATGAAGCAATAAAAGCATTAAAAATTCTCTGAAATTCTCTTCAAACCTGCTGTTTTCATTCTGCTTCGCAAAACAGAAACTTCCGCTACAAACTCACAGATTTATATGTTCCAGAGAAAAGAATCTTGACATTAGATAATGAATATAATTAATCTAGTTAATATCAGTCAGATTTAGCTCAGAAATACTCAGAAATACTATTAAATAACCTCAGTTACCCTGAATTCACCAAAAGTAGTCAACATCTGACTAATAGTGCTCACAATCTTAAAAAAGAAAGGAAGAAAGGAAGAAAGGAAGAAAGGAAGAAAAGAAGAAAGAATGAAGCTGTAGTAGGCCAGATTTGAGATGTCTTAATCAACACTTAAAATTATCTCATGGATAATAAATACTTGAAAGGAATAACATTCATTAAAACATCTAATACTGCTTTTGAAATTATTCCTGTTATGATGTCTTGGCTCTGAAAGTTAGAAATTTTGGTGTTTTCCTCAAGGATGTTTCATAATACATGCTTGCCAACACCAGCATAAGAGTCTGCTTGACAAGACCAGCATAAGAGCGGAGAAAGACTGAAGTCTTATTTAGGCAAATGAAATAAACATAGCTCTGCTATTGACTAGCCCATCCATGTAGCACTGCAGATCCACAGCACCAGACTGCAGACACCTGACATAGCTGGTCTGGCTCTTTGGTTACATTTATAATAGATGGAGAGAGAGACTCTCCCTGGGTCTCAAGGGAGACAGGTAGGGCACCCAAAACAGCTGCTTGAAGCTCCTTTGAGGAAACTGCTGAAGAAATTCCACTTAGTATAATGCAGGGTAAAACATGAGAGCAAATAAGGGTAAAACATGAGAGGAAATTTTTGTACACCTAGGATAAGAAAACAGCATGAAGTTTTTGCCTGTGTACATGATTGTGGGAAATCATTGATGGTTAAAACACACAATCTTATACCCCAGCTCCCTCTGGGCAGTAAAAGTCTATCACCCAAGAAATTTCTTCCCAGGATGACAGAACTGCAATGTAGAGATGAGTAGTAGAGTTCCCTAGGGGCAAAGGCGGCAAACTCTGACTTGCCATAAGATATCAAAGCACCTGTTCAAATTTATATGAAACATATAATCCCTGCAAAGGAAAAATAATTTCTAATTCTCTGCTTCTCGCTGTGGAAAGAGCACTGAATATTTTACCATATTGGAATGATTTATGAAACAAAATGAAAATTTCTATTATTTCTATGTGTCTAGCACAACCCATTGCTAGGAAATATCCTAGGGATTGTATTCTTGGGTAAAAATTAATGTCTCGCAGGGTTAACTAGCTCAAAAGGGAAAGAGTAATTATACCATTTTTGTGAACTTCTTCGGTAGTAATAATAGTAAATGACAGGTAGGAGAACAAATGAAGAATCCAAGAGACTGATATCTACAAAGAGGAGAAGAACAGTACAACTATAGTGAAACAACTCATCTGAGAGGCAAGTAGTCAGTCTCTGAATGTTATTTTAAGTCTTACCTATATCTAAATAGTGGTATTTACTATGATGTTTATGGGCCTGAACTTGACATTAAGTCATACGTAGCAGCTACTATTGATGCAAAGGAGTTTGCATATTTATGTCAGAGTGTATACACAGTCCAAAAAAAAATGCAGCTTAGTAAATTTATCAGACTTCTAAGCTTGAAAGTCAATGAATGAAGAGGAAAGATACTCTGGGAGGCAAAAAAAATTTAATGTGTGAAATAAATGAAAACAAAGATGCCCACCAGGTGTGTGTCTAAAATGGCTTCATACAAATCAACATACAGTCTAGAACATTTGATTTTTGAGAGGAATTTTCATGCTCTGGAAGATCACTGGAGAACAAAAAGTAAATCACAGGATGAAACCTCACTCTCTGTGTCATTTCTGCCTAATCTTAACAACCAATAGAGAGTAAAGCTCCTTGCAATTTAAAGCACTAAAGCAGCACCCCAAAAAAAATTATGGAAATATTTGAATAATATTTTGATAAGCCAGGTCATTGTAGAAGCAGAATTTCTCAGGAAAGAAGTTAATAGTAAAGATAAATCTGTTTCATATGGATTTTTCTATGACAAAGACATCTAAGTACAATATACCTGATGTTAATAAAAACAACATTGGAAATAAAAAATTAAAAAAAAAAATAAAAGAATGCTCAATACAAACAAAGTGTGAATTATAAACTGAAAAAATATTAAGCAAGTTATTAGAATCCTCTTTGTCTCACAATCAGAAACCTGGCCAGCAGGGATGTAAACAAAAAGTTACCCATCTCATACAAAATAAATAACGTCCTGTAACTTTGCTTTTTTTAATACAGTACTAAATCAAAATATCACCTACAATTAGAATGGTTTGTGAACTAATTCTTAAGTAATAACACTAATTAGTTAATAACCAATTATTCTGTAACTAGTTACACTAGCGTGTTCTTGAATCAGTTTCACAGACAGAATAAAAAGACAGTCCTTCTTTCAAAGAAATTAAATCTATAGTTAAAAAAAAGATGCAACAGATATAGATATTGATATAGATAGACAGATATTGATATAGACAGACCATGGAAGTACAAAATTCAATAAAGCAAATAAAGGATTGCTTGATTTAATGTATATGAACTTGATTATTTTTCTTTTTTTTGTATATTTTGTACTCATTAAGTACAAAAATTCACTTTTTGATACTGAAAGATAAATCATGAATTTGCCTAGTGTAAATATACATAGATGAGGTTAATTTACTTGGAGTAATGGTAGACAGTGATATTTTATACTGTCATACTTTTAGGAATGAATAATAGCCAAAAAGAGGCATTAAACACATTTGTTGGAAAATGCAGGCATCTAAAAGGTAAACATGTGTACAAGGATAAATAACAGCTGATATTTATTGACTTTGTGACAGCAGAAGATGTGTATATGTTTTTTCTAGCTACAGTTGTTGAGAGAGAAGATGTCTACTTCATAGATAAAGATTTTCACTCTAGCATTTCTCCTTCTCACCAGACAGGCAACGGAGATACCAAGATGTACTTTGAAGACAGAAATCAAGTAGCCATTATCACATAAGAGATGACCTGTTTAGTCTCCCAAAATTCTTATTCTGACTCCCTTAGAAGACAAAGAAGAAAAAAAATGGGACCTTGAAACTTGAACTTGCTGGACTTCAAGATAGGTGATCAGAAAGACCCATACCAGCCTGAAAATCTTTTGGAGAAGACTTGGACAGTGACAAAGGGCAGCCACAGCTTGATAAGCTGGACTCCTGTATACCTGGAATGCTTTAAACTAAGAAGAGAATTGCCCTCATTCTCCTTTGCCTGGCCAGACACCTGCCATATACAAAATCTATATACGTTTAAGACAAGTAACAATCTATTACTTTTGCAAAGGAGTGCTGGGAAAGGAAGAGAAATGGGGTGCATCCAAGAAACAACTGCTTTGCATATGTAGAAGTCTGGGCTATGGAGCAGAAAAAAAAAAAGATCAGTGTAAGTAAATTCTTAAATTAAATTAACAGGTACTCTAATTATTTAGCAGACAGACTTCCTCATAAGTCTCAAAGGGAAATTATCCAAAGGCAGAAAGCTTTAAATTGTGCTACAGATGGGCTCTGGGCCAAAATAAGCAGGTGTTTATATTACAGAACTGTTGGTAATATGAAAGTATTTTGTCTTTGATCTGTCCCATCCATCTTTTCTTTTCAGTTTAGAATCAGTATCTTTCTGTTTTGCTGTTCTTTCCATGCATGCAGGTTCACAACAGTGAATCTCAGATAAATTTTTTTTGGGAAGAAATTCATAACCACATAATTTTATAATGATCAGAGGACTATATATAATGCAGTCTGCTAAGCAGATGCTGGTTAGCTCTTCACAGGGATGAAATAACCTATTTGAGCTGTTTGGAAATAGGTTTGTTCATTTGTTGAAGAAGAATGTTTTGCAGAGGTGTTTCTTGCTCTCCATGCTTCTGGCAAAAAGCAAAAGGTTCCCATCAGAGACCTCCCTGTTTCCTGACATCTCAGATGTTGAGCTGCTTTAGGAACATGAGACGCAAGTCAAGAGCTCTAGGACCTTTCCAAAGGTTGTCCCTAAATCTGTGATCCCAGATGCTTCTTTGTATAGGATTCAAAAATGGAAAATGGAAAGTGTCTACAGTGTGTATAGACACACCATACAGTGTGTCTCAGGACTTCTCTGCTGGGGAACTGAGGTTTGAGAGCTGGAAGTCATGTAAATACCAGTCTGAAGTCAGGGCCGGATTTTCTAGGTTTCTTACCCACAACCCAGGAATGTGAAGGTCACATGGGCTATGTTGTCCTGCCTCTTATGAAACTTATGAACTTACGAGCAAACTTATGAAATTTAGGGAAACAGGAGTGTGAAATTTTGAACCTCGTGAATAAAAGCTCAAATATTGTTCACAGACACAACTTTCTTGAAAACCTGAATTTTGATCTCATATGTCAGCTATGTTCATAAAACTTTTAGTATAATCTTATTGTAAAGTTTTCCCTCTCAATTTTTTCTTTAATATTTAGTGCTATTCTGTATGTAATATCTTTTAGCCATTTCTTTGTTTCACATTTATATCCAACTTACTTTGCTGTGATATGATTCACAATATATAATACGTTGAGTTTTCTTTTAAGAATGTTTTCTTCTTGGGAGCTGCCCTGCAACTAGGACTCTTCTGATATCCAATCAGGTATGCACAGTGTTCCTTTCTATCATAAAATACATGAGATCTATAATTTCAGCTTTGATGCATGACTGTAAAAGTGCTAAGATTAAAAAGCCTTTAGGTGATGTTGAGTTCATTATAGGAAGCTGGCAGTGCTTCTTCAACCAGATAAAAGAAATTTAATTACTGGCATCTACAGGAGACAGTCATGTCTACTTTGAATATTATGATTTCTTTTATAACCTAGCTAATTATAATTTCTGAACTGTGCATTTTCCCCTGAATGGATCTGGTACTTCAGTCAAGTTTTCAGCAAGAAATCATCATAACAGGATTTTTTAAATTATTTTTTGTCAAAAAAAAAAAAAAAATCTGCTGCTTGAAAGGTTTCTGAAGTCTGATGGCAGAATTTCAAAGGTTTTATTTATTTGAGATTTTCAGCCAAATTCC
>VZSV01000146.1:216866-280717 GCA_013398735.1 Nothocercus julius
AAAAAAAAAAAAAAAAAAACTTAAGCACTTTGGGGTGTGTATATTTTTGCTTTGCATAATGCCTTTGTGGATCCCAAAGCAGTCTTAGTCTTCAGCCTTGGTTCAACACAGACTCTACATGCTGTGAATAGGAATGGATGTAAGTAGTTGCCTGTTTTTAAATACTCTGCTTTTCTGAATTGGCCATTTTGTGACTGTAATGTGAATATTGATCAGGCTTAAGTTATCATTAGTTCCTGAATTAAATTTCTATCTTTAGCTGTTACAATACAAGTGGAATTAAAGCAAAATTAGTTGCTCTGCAATGGTTATGGCATGCATACTGACAGTCTTTGCAGACCTAGCAGCTGTATGTCTGATCTGACAAGCCAATGTAGGCAAAATACCAACTGACTTTAATAAGAGTTTTGCTTTTGCAAGAATATAAAATGACACTCTTTATGATTATGTGACATTCTGAATAACTACTAGCTTAAACCATTAAGAAAAGCTTGTGAAAGTCTTTTGCAGTAGCCACTAATGGAGGGCTAAAATAATCCTTGGTGTAACTTAACAGAATGATTTGTATTTAGCTCCATGCATTTTAAGGAATAAAAAGATAAGATGAAGGTGATTTCTGAACTAAATATTTTAACCTGGAAGACATCTAAGACATATTACTGGGCACTGTTGAAGTATGCTTGTTTGGTGGATTAGATAAGAAACCAGTGGTATTAACAGACTTTAACAGACATTAAAAGACATTAACAGATGGAGTACGTACTGGAATATTGTGCTAATGTGGTTACATTTCGATGAAAAATGAGATTCACTTTTTCTGAGATATTGTTTATCCAATCCAAACTGACCACTTATTCTGTGTATCTGAATAACTGGTCTCCTAAAACAAACTCTAGGAATGGTTATGCATCATGATATGGTATTTTAAAGCCCAGTAAATATAAAAAAGATCTCAAAAAAGTCTGAAGTCATGTGAATTCTTATGGCACGTCTTATCACACTTAACTGGAGCCCACAGTTGACATATCAGCCAAATAAATTAATAATATCTTAAAACCATGGTTTCTTTAGTGCGTTCATTTTATTAACACAGAGAGGCCAATAACAAAAGAATTATTAAAACTGTATAACCAACAATAAGAATTTGAAACTAAAAGTCAGGACATAAATTGTAAACTTTGATTAAACATAATAAACACAAATAAAAATCATAAACCTAACAATATATTTTGGAATTGAAACTGTTCCCTTCCCTTTGCACCAGGGCAATTTCTAGCCACCCTAATACAAGTCCTGAGCCAAACTGGGTCTCCCTCGGCTCCTTGCTAGCTCTGTGTGTGTCTGAACACAGATGGAGCAACTACTACTCAGCCTCTAACTGAGCTCCACGAGCTATAGAACACTTTATTCCTATTTCAAGAGTAGGAGAGAGAAAATATGTTCCTGACCTTTGTGCTTCTACTTGCAGCCTACAAATGGATCAAATTGCAGTCCTCCTTGCACCTGGATTTGCACCCAGTGGTTTTGGACTCAGTAAGCCATGCTTCTTTTCTTAAAGCTTAGACTGCAAAAACAGTCAACGGTTTCTGCACCTTCTCAGATCTCTTGATCCATTCCCTAGGACTATGAAAAAGAGCAGAAAGGATTAATACATTAAGATTTATACATTAAAAAAAAAAAAAAGAGAGACTTATGATCCCATCCAGGAGGGATAAAATGTGCGGGACGTATAGTGGGAAAAAATATGAAGGAAGATTCCTCATATGATATTGCAGAAGGATACCAGATATAAAGTTACGGATGGAGAATGAGAATCACCTTGTGGGACTGGGGAAGTTCAATTAAAATTAGGCACTTAGTGTAGGAGGTTGGGCAAGGAAGATAAAATTAACAAAATAAAATGGTCTAGGATCATGGGAAGGGGCAATTGAAAGGGAAGATGAAAAAAAATATATAAAAAATCATGAAGTTTGTGGATAAATAACTAGGGAATAATTGTTCACTAATTCTTAAATCAAAAAATTAAAGAGCAGAGAGTAACTTTACAATATACAAAAGGATGTGTTATTTTCATACAATTTTGCTTACAACTAAGAAATTCATTCTACATGATATTGCAGATGCCAAAAGGACTAGGTAGATCTGTCAAGGTCTGCTAAACGCAGATACTCAGAAACATCCTCCGCATCAGGAAACCCTAAGCTTGGAGACCAGAAGGTAGCAACTGGAGGCGGGTCCTGTCCTTTTATTTTCCCCATTTCCACTTTCAAGCGGCTGTTATGGGAGATGGGATACTGGGATAACTGAATTACCTGGCTGATACAAGTACAATACTATATTTTTGAGATCCTGAAGAGAAAATTCATTAAAATATAAGAGAATGTTTAAGGTTAGTGAGAATTAGAACAATCTTAAAACAAAAGAGAAGTTTATAATCGTTGTTAGGGAAAGCCAGAAAAGAAACACAGGAAAAAGGTGCAAACTCCTCTCTCAAAAAGGGAAATTTAATTACATGCACGTTCAAATGAAAAGAAAATAGAAAAGAAAATTTCTCTCATGATGTATGTCTCATCATATTTCTAGTAAGTTCCATGTACATTGTATTTCTGTTTTTTTTTCTTTCTTGCCACATCTTTATCTATAATATTTTTTCCTGATTTTTTCCATGTCTTTTATCTGCCAGTTCTTTTACTTCACACTCCATTTCTTTCACGTCTTATCTTTCCATCATATTATTTCTTTTCTTTCCTGATTTAAATAATCCATCAGACACTGGTGTTACGTGACTGTACTTTTTAGAATGACCTCAAATCTTTTTATCTGATTTCAAATGATGTAGACAGAGTCAGCTTTGTATTATTAGTTTTCTCACTTGCTTCCTCACTGATACAAAACCAAAGAGATCTATAGTTCCCTTCTTTCTGTTTTTCCTTCCAAGACTATCAATCAGTTGTTAAATTAATCAGGAGAAAGAGGTACCAAATGATTGGATTGCTGCACACAAAACTCCTTTATGTTTAAACTTAGATTTTCAAAAACATAATGCTGTTCCCACATATTCCCATTAAGTTGGTCCAGTTTTGCTGAGTTTGTCTACTATAACAGTGTGTGGAAGAGAAAGATAAAATGAGGTGTTTTTTCTTTTCTTTTCTTTTCTTTTTTATTTTTTCTTTGCTTGGAAATGGCTTTTGGCAGTTCTTTCAGGAATGAGTAGAAAAGAAAACAAAATAAAATAGGTCAAAGTATGAGCTTCTTTGCTCAGACTAATCTTCAAGATACAATAGAAACCAGTGAGCTCGCATGACAGAGCTCAGAGTAAACACAAAATGCTTGGTAAATTTATCATGTATTCATTTCAAGGAAAGAAGAAGCATATATTTTGCAAATTACTGAAAAGAGGCTCATTTTACTGATGTTCTTTTTTCCAAAGGCTCTAGAATATGCATTGTGTGTATTGAGCATCTTTTGAAATCTCAGATCTAGTTAAAGAATAAGAATAGACCAATGGGTTATTTTATGCCTCAATTATGTGCAAACTCAGGTTTCATCCATCAGTTTCATAATAGATAGCAATAACAAAGAAAGTGACTTGCTAACCTGTGAGCTATGAGGTTGTCATCAAGGAGGCTCTGTGACCACAGAAATCTAAAAGTCAGACAAAGAACACAATTCCTGTGGACTCAAAGTGAATTTTTCACGTTCATTCCACACTGCTGAGAAGAGATCAGTGTGTCATGCTTACAAACCACCTGCATATCTTGATTTAGTGAACAATATTAGTTTGTCTGGTCACATAAGGCTAAGTCAGAGTAGGCTAACCAAACATTACCAGTGACCTATATTGTTATTCTGTGTCCAGAATAAGCAAAGTTGAGTCCTTGATGCGTGGAAAATAAGACAGATAGTATTCTGGGTGCTTCTGTATCCAAAGAGAACCTTAGCAGACAAGTCAGTAGGAAATGAAAGGGTAGTGGAAAAAAAAAAAAAAAAGATTAACACAGAGAATTTCAGTGCCTTAACAGGAAGGGAAGAGCTACTGACAAAGGAATACTGCCACACCGGAGTCTATCTGGTTGACAAAGATTATTCTACCCAGGAACCTCAGGAGATCGATGTGAGTAATAAAAGAGCAAAATTTGATAAGGAGAGGAGAAGCTGGTGGCTTATTAGGAATCCCTGGAGTTCCCCAGGGAAGCAGCAGCATACTCCAAGCAGTCCCT
The DNA here is from genome assembly GCA_013398735.1 of Nothocercus julius. Classification (NCBI taxonomy): domain Eukaryota; kingdom Metazoa; phylum Chordata; class Aves; order Tinamiformes; family Tinamidae; genus Nothocercus; species Nothocercus julius. The sequence goes on from VZSV01000146.1 coordinate 221,087, forward strand.
CCCAACCAGTGTTAGCTGGTATAAAGGAATCTGTTAAATTTTGCCAAGGGAAGATCAAGGAGAAAAATATATGTACATAGCAATGTTTCCATACTATGAAATTTCAATTGAATAAAAATGCTCTCTTATGAATGCAGTTTTTAATCAGTGTCGTCAGTGACTGACACAATATCCCGAATGAGAGCGATGCGGGTGCCACGTTAAGCTTATCATCAATTTGCCTGGTAAACCAATAATTAGCTGCCCAAATAAAACAAACCATATTAGAACGGAGGCATATGGCCTTTGGCCTGTCACTTGTGAAATGAATCTGAGAGTAAAGCAAAGGAATCGGAAGAATCTTACTACTTCTATTCACTTTACAACTATGATATTTCTTCCTTTGTCTTTCCAGACCAAGGCAGTCCTTTCGACTCTTTTTAGATATAATCCTTGGATGTGTTTTGGGAACCCTGAATTATTCATCACTGTTGTGAGAAGAGAGTGGTTGCAGTTCTTGTCATTCTCTTTGCTGTTGCAGCACAAGTTTAGAAAGCAAATGTGGTGTGAAATAGAAATACCAAACAAAATTCTAATATGTAAGAATAAACTTTATTCAGGGAAGATCAGAAAGAGATTAAGAAGCGGCGCCTTAGACTAAAAACTATGCAACCTTGTCTGTCATTTCTAAAAATGGTCCAGCTCCCTGAAAATCCCTTGGGTTCAGGGATAATTTTGTTTTTGCTCTGAATCGGTTTGCATATTGCTAGTTATAAAACTAGAAACCGTATTATCAGCCATGAAACTATATAATTAGTTTCTTTATGGACCTGCAATTTTTGCTGGATAAAATAAAAACTGCCACAAAATGCAGATGCCATTATGAATATGACAGGTCATTTATGGGAAAAAAAAAAAAAAAAGGTTGCATAGAATAACATCTGATGATTTGTTGGAAACATTAGCATATAGATGGCAGTGGGATGTGTGAAATATTATCAGAAGAATTTTAATCTAAATTGCTGCAATGTCTAAACAGGATTTAATACTTTGTTACTATAATGCTCATAGCAGCTCAGACTTAAACAATTTATAGACCTAGCATTCAGTTATGAATAGAACCGTGCATTCTTTCTGCCTGTTAAAATATAGAGAGCTGTTGAGTTGAGAGCACAGATTGCTGTTATTATCCAAAGATATGCAATCAAGTGTTCAAAAGTGACTAATAATTCTGAGAAAAAAATGATTATTTTTTTGCTCCTATTTTTTTTTTCTAGAAGAAACAATTTTGTTTTTCAATCATACTTTTGGTTTGGTTAAAATTAATAGGACTGCTTCTAAAACTTCTTTTTTCTTAATCCAGAATATTAGATAAATATTTCCTGGAAAGGTAAAGGGAAAATCAGTATCTTCCACTACTAATGGCTACAAGAAAGAGAAGCTGGATCCCGTTTATTTAAGTAGAGTATCCTGTTGTACCTTTTCTATAACTCTGCTCCATTAGGAGCTATGTCATAAAGTAAAGGAAGAAAACTAATCAACCACAGAGTCACTGTCTGTGTTAGGGGGAGGCAGGGACGGAGAATTATATCATTCTTTGTGTAAACGGAATGATTTCAGGTAGGTTATATTGATCTATGAACTCCGGCCATCCGTTGGGAATGGGAGTAGAAATCCCCTGAAACTGGACCCCAAGATGAGTCCCATGTTAAGTAATCAGATGGGAGTAAAGACAGAATTGCCATTCTGAGCGCTGAATTAACATAGTTTCTGAGTGTACTCCACATCCACTCCTTGCGTGAGACTTGCAGCCCTTCCCTACTCCGAGCTCAGTGACAGCAATCAGAGATAACAATGATTTTTTTACGTAGATCCTTGACATTCGCTCCAAGAACTTCCACAAGAGCATTTGTAGCAAAAGTGGTACTCTGATATGCATATATCTGACTACACATGTTAGTGGCTTGGTGTCTTAGTCTTCAAAATTCAGCATGGGAAAGTCAGGCCCCTTGCTCACATGTCGGTGTCTGCTGGTAAGTAGGGTAAATAACTAACTTGAAAACTCCTACATGGAAGAACAGAAATTATGGACATCATTTCTGCCTGCCAAATACATTGCTCCCACTCCTCCTGGTTGCAATGTCTCTGCTTCAGGTTGTTTGTATTATGGGGGGGCTAGCTTTCAGCACTATTAACACTTTCAACACTACTAACAACACTTGCATTTTACTTATTTAATTATCTTTAAGTAAGCATGTGTTCCTTCCAATGACTGCAAAGATAGAGAAGATAGACAGAGAATATATTATGTTTTCCTGATGCTGATCACATCCTGAAATAGCTCTAGACTAAAAACAAAGTAACTAGGTTTCTTTCTACTATTTTAAAATGGAACCTCCCTACAATCATGTCTTTCAGTAGTGGGAAACAAGAGTTAATTCCTTAATATATCAGGCAATTTTAAATATTTATATGTAAGTGGATCATATAAGAAAATATACGTAACTTACATGAGGGACAGAACTTAGTTCTGGGCTGATTTAGGGAAAAAAATGTGTCTAATTATGAATATCATTTGCTATGGTAAAATATAAAACAGTTTTGGACATTTTCTAGATTAAATTCATTAAAACAAATTTCAAACTCTTTAATGTTAGCTCCCTTATTTATGGCAAGAATATGATTTTTATAGAATACAGAAGAATACTATGGGCTGGTTACATTTTTTATTATTTTTAAGCACTTGTTTAATTATTGAACTAGGACTTAGATAAAATAAAAAGCTGTAATCTAACTCCTCAGGATGGATTTCCATTATAACCTGTGTTCGTGTTCTTGGCAAAATATCTACCTACGGGACAGCTTGTAGATCTTGCAGGTCATTAATGATGCATAATGATATAAAGTCTCTTCCATAATAATTTAAGGCTTGAACACTGCTCATTCTGAAATTATTGGGCCACATCACCTGTCCTAAATGCATGGATCTGACCACTTTTGGAGTTCTCAATACTCCAAACAAAGCAGTCGCAGATGATATTGGAAAGAGAAGGATTATCCCTAGAAGTGCTTATGCCTCTCCTGCAGCATCAGTAATGTCCTAAACTATGAGTTCCTCTCTAACAAGTAACCAAATATAAGATGAAAAAACTTTACAAACATCTCTTCATCTGATGGATATTTCATCTTCTCCGGCTTTTAGTCTTCTAATGAAGAATCTGCATTATATGTGGAGTGGAGGAAAGAGGAACTTGCCCTAGTAGCTAAATACAGGGAACTGCGAATCTGAGGTCATTAAGACAGCCACTTCAGCGGCTGCTCTTTCCTAAAGTGAACCAGGATACTGTTTCACATTTGTTCTTAAAGCAAGATTATAAATCTAAAATGGATCTCTTCGTTCCTCTCTGACAAGGTCAACTAATTGAACTGTTTGATCATTGAAATAAGTGTTAAATAGCTTCTCCTTCAAACTTTTTAGTGTGACAGTAACACAGAGTAATTCCTATTAATACCAGCTTCTTAATTTGACTTGATTACCTCCCATATAAATCTGCGGCTTCATCATTTGAATGCATTGATTTATTGATTCAATCTTAGCTGTAACTTTGTCACAGTCATGATTGTTGTACTGCGTCACTTCTAATTCACTCTCTGAAATTGTTTTATATCAGATTGATAATGTGTTTGTTTAATTTTATTAAAAGTATGAACAATCAAATATAAAATGCATAAAAAATACATTTTCTCCAGCAAATTGCCACGTGGGTGGCAATGAGCTCAAGGCAAAGATGATATTAAAATATTTGCAAACTACTTGACTCACCTTCCAAATGAATACTAAGTATCTATACCTAGATCTAAGTAAATATAAGCATGTATCTAAGTATCAATATACTTAAAATATAAGCAAATATTAAGTGTATATATATATTAAGATATTTACTTTTTTTCCTTTGGATCATTTTAATGGTATTGCTTTTAGATTCAAATGACTTTTTAATTTTAATCAGAATATTTTTCTTTTTTCTGATGAAGTGGGACAAAAATGGAAGCTCTGAAATTCTGCTAAAACTTTCAGTTAGTTAGTTTTATTGTTTTATTATTTAGCATCATATTTGAAAAACAGTATTTGAGGATTGGGTTTTTCTCCAAAAATAATTCTTTGGCTGCTGCAATTCTTTCACTGATCTGCTCACTCTCAGGAAGAAAGAAACTGCAGGTTCTATCCCACACACACAGCTCAAAGAATATTTTAACTAATTCATATTGTCTTTCTACTTTTTACTTAATCATTATCTACAAGTTTGTTATGTGCAAAGTTGCTAAAGGTTTAAATTAGTTCATTTCTTCTTCACAGAGCAATGGTCATGATCCTCAGGTGAGGATCTAACTAAATTCAGCCCAATTGTCATCAACTGAACAAGAAGTTTCCTAGCTAGGAAATGCCCCATTCACGTCACAAATGTGGGCAATCTCCTAGCACAGGAGCAAAAGCTGAGTCATTGGGAGCACCTGCCCTGCTTCCTTCTCCAGTACATTTGCTGAGGAACAGGAAACCAAGTTTGGACTTCACCTGCTGGGTTTGTCCCTGTTCTCATATGAAAACATCTTAACCATAAGTCTATTAGAAATTTTCCAGAGGACAAGAAAGAAGCATTCTTCTTTTCTTACACATTTAAATATTGCCTCAAAACTAAATAGCTTCAACATACAAAATTGAGTGTTATTTAAATCATCCTTTGTCCTGGTCTCTAGAATAAATGGGACACCAGAGTTTTAAAAATCAACCAGGGTAAGAAACTCTAAATTCAGATCCGAGTCCTTTGGAGGGGAACCAAGTGAAAGGAGCGAGCGCTTCGTTACTGCCTCATTACCACTTCACAGGCATCCTGCGTTCAGTATATTCATGACATAAACATTACAGCAGGCTCCACAAATAATAAAATAGGCAAAACTAGTGGAAGAATATTTACCTTGTGACTCCTGGGAAGATAAAATGTGAAATAGATGCCAAGTAACTTAGTCATCAAGACCTGCTCAACAGCTCAATAATTTTTACCAGCACCCAATGAACACTACTGATTGAAACATCAGGATACAGAGCATGTACTAGAGAGTAGAAGAGTTCATGATGCTTCTGTGAAGTTGGGCACATAACATGTCAGGCAGTTCCCCATGTAGTCCAAGGTGCATACAAAAGAGAGTGTCCAATATTGACGCTTCTCAGACAGATATAACTCCCAACAGTTACACTAGTTTCTTTTTTCAGAGCTGCCATAGGAGCTGGACACTGTTTTGTTGCTTGCTGCCTTTGCAAGATCTAACACAGCACCTCAAGATTTATCTCTTTTCAAAGTACGACAGGGCCTCTATTTACTTTTTATTCTAAGAACTCTGAATTTTTGCTGAGTTTTTAAATAAGAAATGCAGCACCATTACAGTATCTTTATATTTTTGCTTTGGTTTATGATTTTTGGCTGGATTTTTGGATGAAGATGAAAGTTAAACACTGTTACTGAAGACGTTAGCAAGGCTACACACCTATTACTCATTTCTTTCTATCCATTTATGTTATTGTATTATGTAGTGTTAAAGTACGAATTAACTCACAGAAAATGTTCCAGGTTCTCATGATTATTAATCTCTGTTTTTCAAAGGGCTAACTGAATTACTGTTGTATAAACCCAGAGCATTATTCATGAAGCTGTGGCTGAAACAGCATTTTTTTCAATCTTCAGCAAGATCAACCATATCCTTAATGAACAAAAGCAAATGGGAAATAAATCCAACAGAGGATTTTGATATTGAATTTGAAAAGATGGCAGTCTATCAAGAACTGACAAGAGGACTGCATAAAGAAAGAGAAAAATAATGTTTGAATAATACATGCTGAAAAGCAAGAATGAAATGTGTCCTACTTGCATGAAAATATTAGGATTACTGCAATGCTTTATAAACTGGCAAAATCATTAGACACCTTTCTTAGTTCATAGCAACTGGACCATACTAGAGAAGTATAGCTGAATTATCATGTCTGAATGTTAAAAATCCTTTTAAGTTTCCAGGAATACAGGAATAATGTCTCTGTATATCTCACTGATTTCATTATTTTACCATCTCTAATATACTTGGAACATTTTACAATGAACCAGTGACTGAAACTAAAAATAAATGAGTGCTCTTATTTTAAGAGACAAACTCAGGTATATTTCTGCATTGTATTGCTTCTATTCATTCAGTCTCTGTTGAGGGATACTTCAATACATGATGTGCTCCGAAGATTTGCTGTTTTTCTCAAATTCTTAGCTTCAGCAAAGGTGAATCTGCTGCCACAATGTCCATCTTTTCCGTGCATGCACCATCTCATAATGCTAGAACAGACATTCTGTTGCTAGCACCCACAGGCACCAGACATCTGCATCAATGCAGGCTACTAGTTCAGGCATTCAATGCTCTTCCTTAATCCTCTATGCACTTGGAAGCAAATGCTTATCTCTGCTGTGAGATCTGTGATTAAGTGGAATTTCTGCTGAAGCCTGTAGATGTGAAAACTGAAGATCCTTCTTATTTAGCTGCATGTGTTGTGCAGGTACCTGATTCCTGGACAAAGTGCAGGAAGTAGGTTTCCTTTGCGTCCAGTCTGAAAGACCTGAAAAAGCAGAGTGTTTGTCTATTACTCAAAAGGGAAAAGGAGGTAGACTTTTATATACAATTCCTCAATGTGGGATCCAGTTTGCTATATTTGGACCTGCACTTTACATGTACTGAGCTAGCTCTCCTCTGTACAGATGCGGATATGGAAACTGTGGAGAGCAGCTACCTCTACAGGGCTGCAGGAGAAGTTCCTGCCCTGTCTTGGGCAGGTGTTTTCTCTGTAGGCATGCAAGTGCACGTATTCTCCTTGTTGCCTTTGTGGGATTCCTCTCCCTTTGCATCAGGACTGTGTCATTAAGCACCTAAACTTGAGGCACCTAAGTAAATGGGTTTACCACAAATGGGATTAATTACCACAATCATACTAATCAATGACAGCTGACTGTTCTATGCTACACTCAATAGCTATTTTTACTCATCAGCATTAATGTCCCAGTTACTGTATCTTTTCTTGGGAAGACTTGCACTTTTACTTTTCAGGGCAAGACCGTGCTGGCAACACTCTTCTTTGCTGGAGTTTGTTTATTAGTCCATGATTAAAAACACATTCCTTCTCTTTTGCAAAATAAAACCAGGAAAGCTGTGTCTCTTTTCGTTCATTTTTCCTATTTTTCAAGAATGTGGAAGAGATTGATGAAATCAACACCCATTTGGAAAGCACTTTCAATGGTGAACAGTTACCCGCCATGGACTGGACAACAGAGGAAATGCCTGCATTTCACTTGGATTTGTTACCTAAAGCACCTTGAATGATCGTGGCTGCTTTGTCAAAACTTTCAGGCAGGGTTATTCTCAGAAATGCACAATGTTAATCTCACCAGAGACTTTATATGAAAGAAATAATTAAATATATGTGTAGAAAAATCAGGAGACAGCATTGCTTGCCGCCAACTAGATTCACTCAGTAGGTGGGCTCCAGTATCCCAAGCAGTGTTAAAGGGAAAAAAAAATAGAAAAGTCTATTATAGTTTTTTTTTTTTCTCCAGCTAATTTGTGTAATATTGCCATATCATTTGTACCCAACTCAGTGACAAGCTTGTAAAAGGTCTTTATCACACTCTGTGCCTGCAACCAATTAAGGGGAAAAAAGGCCTTTGTTCAGCTAATCATCTGAGTGTTATCAAAATGATCCTTCTGGGTTCCATTTAGAAGCCTAAATACCTCTGGCAGTTGAAGTATAGTGCATGTAAATAATTAAAATTATAAATATCACTAAATAAATGAACATGTTAGTGATCTGGTAGCTTGCCAATAAACTCCAGTGTAGTGAATTCACCAAGCTGAGAACAAAGAAGATGCTGCAATCGGACAACATATGGCAAAGTTATGTTTGAAGTTTCCAAGTAGTGCTCTTTTCCTGACTTCCATCTAGATGATGTGTTATGGAAATAGAGGGTATACAACTCAGTTTGTGGCAAAAGACAGATGCTCCAGCCAACAAGAAATTAAAGGAGTATGCTTCAAGTATCTGACTTTTTATGCTTTTTTTATTTTTTGTTTATATGCCCCCAAAGTAATAGCACAGTCATGTGTCTAGGGCTTTAAACAGTTTACCAATAGAAGTTATTTAGTGTTCTTCATGTGGAACATACCTCTGGTTTAAGACACTGTAATGAGTTTCAAGAACTAAACATTTTTTTACTGCAAGGTCTTGCTTCATTTTTGTTTGCTTGTACTGTAAGTAGAGCATATAATTTTTATATGCAGTAATCAGATGTATAAATACATCCTTTTATTTATACATCAGAAATGGCCAGATTTGAGTGAAAATCAAACAATCAAGAAAATAAAAGGAGTTTGTACAAATATTTACGAGCTTGTCATTCAGTCCAGAGTGATGGTCTACTGGTCTGAAATTTTGTTTCCGTATACATTTTGGAAACAATTGTTATTTCTGTCATTCAAAGATGTGAAATGTGCCTTTCACTTAAAATGCTTTATTTTTTCAGGGATCCCGAACAGCATCCTAAATAATGTATTTCTTTTTCTATTTTAATGGATTTTTTTTCAAAAAAATCATCTGCCTGTGAAACATAAATAAACATGCTTGTAGTTTCATAGAATAAAGAAAACTTGGTCACACGAATATATCATTTTCATTTTGTGAAAATATGATTAGAAATATTGCTTATAAAAGTAAGATGTATCATCACATCAAATTCCAGGCACATATAAATCGCTCAAAAAAAAAGGTCCTTCTTTATCCTCTCCCCAACAGTGGCAATAAGCAGATGATTAGCAAAAAACTGATAGCAGAGCAAGAATTTATGACACTTGCCAGGAGTACACCCTCAGCTTTTGACTGTTTATACTCAGGAGATTTCCTTGGATTGATGTGGGTAGTTATTTAGGTACCCTCACCTGATCTCTCTTCCAAGAACTTGTGCAGCATCCCATTAAACTTTGCAAAATGCTTGCCTCCTGAATGGGTGTTTGGAAAGGAATTCCACAGGAGTAGAGATACTGCAAAAAGAAAAACAGGTTTTTTCAGTTTTGAACTTGGTTCCTGGTAGCCTGATGTGATGTCTGTGTTCTTGCGTAGGGAGAGAATGAACAGTTTCTAACCATGCTCTCCATGTCTCTCACACACTTCCCTGTCATAGTCTCCCTACATCAGCTTCTTTCCAGGCTGAGAAATCCTAACCCATCATTCCTCATACAGAAACTGTTCACTTCTCCCAGTTGGTCTTGTTGGCCTTCCCTGGAACTTTTTATATTTTAATTTAGCACCTTTTGGAATGAGGAGTTTAAAACTGCACAAGGCGTAGGAGAAAAACGAATATATACCAGTGGTCTAATGATATTTTGTGTTTTATATTCCATCCCTTGTCCTATAATTCCTAATGCTGAATTTGTTTTGACTGCTACTGCACACAGAGCTGATATTTTGGGGGAACTATTAACATAACCCCAGATCTCCTAAGTGATAATGGTCATTAGAGCCCATCACCTTATATAGTCCTAAGACAATTTTTGACCAACAGAATTATATGCATTACTTTACATTTAATTGATTTCTATTTCTCATTTTATTGCCTAATCGCACTATTTCAAAAGGTATTTTGCAATTCCTCAGAGTCTGTCCTTGTCACGTTACCCTGAATAATTTCAAATCACCAGCAAACTTTATCAATTCATTGTTGACCCTATTTTACAGATCATTATTATACACATCTCCTCTTGTCTCTCTCTGGGCTCCCCCTGCCCAGAGTAACATAATGTACTAGGAAGAATGAGTACCTAAACCGGGGCTTCTCCAAGCCTCTTCCTAGCAATACACTATCCCAGTTCCATTTCCAATCTCTTTTTTTGTTTGTTTGTTTGTTCCCAGATGAAGTCAACACATGAAAACAAATTTAGCAGGCTGTTTAAGAAGAACCTAAAACCCAACCTCTGGCTCTGAGCACCTCTCTGATTGCAAATTTTTGCAAATAAACTTGCTAAATTGTACCTATATTTGCAAGTCTGGGGTTATTAGAAGCAAAATAATGAAGGAAAAATGTATGTTCTTCCTCTAAAATTGCAACAAGATGGTCACAGCCTCTGTCCTTGTGAAAGGAGTAAATAAGTACTTCGCAGATTTTAAGTCTTGGGCCCATAGGGATGGGCTAATAACAAGAGATATTTCCTGAATACCTCTAAAAGAGTATGGGCTGAAAGTTGCTTACTCCTAGTAACTGTCTCTGTTCTACATAATACTAGTCAATATCCAATATATTTCATTTCATGAGGTCCTTCAGATAGCTGATTAGAGCAGTCCTCTTGCATTGTTGCCCAGAATTGGCAAGCCTTTGTTCCTGCTATTCTACTTTTACCAGAGAATTATCTGCAAGCTTAATTTTCGACAGTTTTTTTTTCTGGGCCAAATCTACTAAATAATTTTAAAAATAATTACCACTATAATAATTTATATCATTTTATATTACAGAATTAAGCATAGAAGTTTCTTTGAAAATGCAGCTAAATTGGCAATAGTGAAAAAATCATTGCTTATAGAGCTATAAAAGTCTACTTAGACTTTCAAAGGAAAGGCTTCTAGCGCTGGTTCTACAAAGATATTGCCATTGTTCTTATGGTGTTACATGTATTTTAAGCTATTGACTTTTTCCTCTTTGTAGAGATTTAAATACGAATTGTCAGATATATGATGGGAAAATAACCAAATTTAAAAAAAAAAAAAAAAATCCAAGGGAAATAGCATCTCCTTGAAATTTAGTATCCTAAAAGCAGGACACTGCTTTTAACTGTTGTGAAATAACATCTCAAGCAAGTACATGCAATGTAACTGATATAATGTAACTGATTTATTCATCTTATTTTATTGGAAGCTGAACAGACCCATAGGTCAAAGTTTTCCAGGAAGGGTTACTGAGGTCCAGTTCTGAAATATGTATACACTGATGTAAAGTCTAGACCTGCATCCTAACCCTCATGGTGTACTACTGACCTCAGGCTGAGTTCCCAAGTGAAGCATGTGCACAACTGGATCTTCCCTATTGGCTTTTCAGCTTGAGCTTTCAGTAGTTCCCACCGAAATGGGAATGGGCCTGCTGAATGTTTGACATTTCTGACAGTTACTAACACTTTTTGTAAATCCAAACTCAGGCTAGTTAAGCTAGAGATCTGATAATATATTCCCCATATGCAAAGAGAGGAGGCGGAATCTGTGATTGTGTTTAAAACTTCTTAAAACATCTTACAGATGTTTTAAAACTGTGTACAGAGCTGCATAACATTTTCACTTAGGGTATTAACTTTTAAAACTAGATCCCTCTCTTCATTTCTGCCAAATACTATTTTCATTCTCCTAATCTAAATTGAATTGTGTGATGTAGCAAAGCACATTTCCCCAATTATAACACTATACTCGCATAAAGTCCACGCATCCCAAGGTCTGGCATGAAGCAAGACTACTTTTATAGATGGGGAAGTAAAATTAAGATAAAAACACTATTAGCTTACTTCAGGGGAAAAAGTAATTGCAAGGTTTGAAACTAATTTGAATATTATTTGAGAAATTGGATGACTGTATCCAGAGCTCTGCAAGACATGGCATATTTACTTGTTATTCACTTGCTTTTGAAAGATTCAAAGGTAATGGATGTTAACCTTAAAGTGGAAGGCATCTGTTTAATTTTACATGTGTTTTCATTTCATTCTCCAGCTGAGTGTGATAAGAGCAAATCGTTTGCAGGCTGGGCTGCTTTAAACCAAGCCAAAAAAGAGGGCTACTTTAAGCCAAGTTGCATATGAAAAGGAAGCTTTAATAAAGCCAATCCAGACATATTAACATGAAATGAAGTAACTGATAGATAGAAAGCTTCAAGAGCCTTGGTTCAGCTCCTGACCTGCCTGTTTGCATGATAAATCCTTCTTGTCTGTCATTCCTATAGCCTCTGAGAAAGATCAGAACTCTGATGCTATAGCCTCTGAAAAAGATCAGAAATTTTAATATTTATCCTCTGTGCATCTCTATGAAAAATGGAAGCTGTTTCTTCATGCTTTACAGGTAAAGAACTGAGTTACAGAGAGGTTAAAATTACCTGACTAAGGTCATACAGGACTGTGGCTAAGAAGTTTCCCATTACTCTTCCATTTTTTTATGCTTAGGTTACAGTCTCTGAATTAATGATTCCTTCTTCCTAAGCCATACATATGGCCTAATATAATGTGGCCTTGGCCTCCATGCAAGTCTGCATGGTGCTAACATGGTGAACGCCTAAATATTGTAATTTTTCAGAAAATGAGTAATAAAAAAGAACTGAAGAAGAAAATTAGAAGTCTTAATTTAATTTTAAATGTCTCACCTTCTTAATTATTCAAGAATTATTCAATAATTCGTAATTATTATTTTGTCAAACCAATTTAGACAAATCTATGCTTCATTGATCTTGAAACATGTAACTTTAAATGTTTCGGTGTGTTCATTGTCTCACTTTTTGTACTGCCAGGGAATACTGGCATATTTTTCTAACAACAATAAAAGCTATATTCTAATATTTTCCTTCTCCCAAACTGTTTGCTTTCTGAAACATATTTATATATACAAGAAATTCATGTTTTTGTAAATGTAAATAGTTATTCTAGACAGAAAATAAATAATAAAAAAGTGGACCCAGATATAAATCACCTTCAAATTCCACAGTGATTTGACATAAGAGAACAGATCATCTGCAAAATTTAAATTCCCTAGAGATTAATTGACAGCAAGAATGGAGAACTGGTTCCAGACCATGTGTGACTGGATGTAGGACTTTGTTCCCTAAAATATATTTAATAATAATCACACTGAGGTTTTGTAGCTTTATCAGGCCAGAATATGGCAACACGAGTCGAAAGCTAAAAAACATTTAAAGCATTTAACTGACTTAATTCCAGCAACTGACCTTGGCTGACATTACTTAAATGCTGTTTTGTATAGAAAAAAAAATGTAACTTCAATTGTTCACAGCCTGTCAGCTCTTCAAATTACTTCAGGAACCAATCCTTTTTTTCAGCCTGATTCAGTGAAATCTGAAATCTGAACTGGCAGCTATCCCTTGGCCTGTATAGAAAAAAAAAATTAACTGTTGAGCAAGCTCAGGCACTGAAGGAGAAATGTGATATGTAAATGATCCTGTGAGAACACTGTTAGCAAAATGGGAAACGTGTTTTCTTAGCTAGGCATTCCTGTTGCCTAGCTAAGTTTCAATATCCTGACAATTCTTTTCTTCAGAAAAATAACTACCTTTCCCTAGTTCTTCGCTATGACTGTTTTTGGTCTAATAACACCACTGGCATCTCCAGGTGATGCTCTGTAAGAGACTGTTGTGGATTGTGTTTGTCTCAACATTGTTGCCACACCATTTAGGACTTCTTGACCTAGGCATCCCATCTATCAGCTCGAGGTGTCTTATCTCCATACAATTTATGCCTTGGTAACCCGTCTCTGAGAGGACTGGGATATCTCCATACAATTTACGACTCCTTGGCCTTGGCATCCCGTCTCCGGGAAGACTGGGATATCTTATCTCCATACAATTTATGACTTCTTGGCCTTGACATCCTGCTTCTGGAGGACTGTGGTATCAGCTCCAGATATTTTCTCTCCATCAGCACGAGACCCAAACAATGCTCAGCAGTGTACATAAAGGGACTGCATATTCCCACGCCGGCGCCAACGCGGAGTTGGCCGGCGGAGCCAACGACACTTAGATGGACTGGTGGTGGTGGTAACTATAATCTTGCTGCACCTCTCCTGATTGCTTGCTTTTCTTTCTTTCTTTTTTTTTTCCTCTTCTTCCCCCTGTCCTATTGCGCTCGTGAGAATACAGCTTACAAGGTTGGATGTCTTTTGACCCCGTTTGTGTCTTAGTCTCGCTCTTGGGATCGTATCGAAACCTCCCCCAGCACTGGATCGGGACATGCTCCCAAACTGTAAAGCAGCACTGTGTGGGGTGGTGACACTTCTGAGCTTCTTTCCCTCCAATAAACCAGTAGCAAAAAAGAGGTGCTTCTGGGAATGTCTTTTTTTTTGCAGTGTTTCATCCTCCAGTGAAATACATGAGAGAAACTTTAACTATTGGTGAGGAATATGGTTATTAAGACTAAGAACTATAGAATCCTCCCTATTTTTTTCATTCAGAAAATCAGATTTTTAAGATTCATAAAAATGCAAGATAGCAGAAAGGGCAAACTGGAAATTAAATTGAGATGAGGATTATGCGCACAGAACAAAAGGACTGTGTATGGAGCAAAAGGATAAAAAAGATCACTTTTCACATTAGACTTGCCTCTTAAGTGTGAAGAACTAAACTCATTTGATTTGTTCTAAAATTATACTTTCACTTATTTCTCATGTTCAGTTTCTTTTCTTTCTTCCTACTTGCACTGTTACTTCTGTCAATTCCTTATTTTTGCTAATACATTTCCCCAAATAACAAAAACTATCGTGAATAATACCATTCTCGTGGCATCCTTCTGCTCATTTCACTTGCAGTAAAAACAAGCTCAGAGCTTTTTTGCAGTTCATACATTTACACTTTCTGCTGACAAATATTTAAAGTAAATCTTTAAAGTAAGTCTTTAAACTTGAATTCTGGTGTACAAACATATCTTCTAAACTTTCTTATGATTTCTGTGCTTTATATCTTCAGTGACAGCTAAATACATTCTAAATCAGAGCATTTGTGTCTGCAGTGATCAAACATATTGATACATATAGTCCTGCATGGCATTTGTAATACCTGCACAGGTCACTACACAGCCTATTTAATTCCTACTAACAAAAATAACATGATCTTTTTCTCTTCATCTTTGCCTGTTATCCTTAACGTGTTTTATCTTACCTGAGAACTGCTGCCTTCAGTGTGATTTTCTTATATAAAAATGGACAAAATTCAATTTATCATACTATTAAAAAAAAATAAAAAGGATTTGGTTATGTAAAAAGATGTAACTCTTCCAATAAAAAGACAATCAAAGTGATGATGTCTTCACACTACCCCTTTGCTCAGGGCAACACTGGTCTCCAGTTAATGCAATACCAGCAACATGCCAGGGCTGAAATTTCCTAGTAAGTTTAGAAGGGTTTATTAGGGCTTTTTTCCCCCTCATTTTTCTTTTAAATTCAAGTCAGAAATGAGAGCCAGTTACATGAAAAGACTTGAACTCTGCCCTGGTGGCCGTGTCCCAGGGAGGACCATTTCTACAGACAGCAGCTAGATGGAAACACGGCAGTGCAATTACTAATGCTTGGTGCTTCAAGTGCTTGAAATGCTGTATAGCAGCTAAGCATTAATAAAGAGCATTGCTGCCTGGTGGCATTGTCTATGTTAAGCCAAAGTTATTGTTAAACATAGTGATTTATTAATCCTGCAGCACTTTGGAGGATGTGCTAGTACCAAGACATGCATCCTCTTTTGTAATCTGTGTGGTTTCTTTCTACCGGCTATATGCTTAATTTCAAAATCTGATGCCAGCTGTTTCCTCTTTTGCCTACGTACTCTATTTCACATCAATTTTCATTAAAAAACTTCCACAGTTCCTTTCCTCTTTGAATTGCTCCCATATAGCAATGTCTGGCCTGCAAACCCTACAAAAAGATATTTTTTAAAAAAGTTTAAAACCTTGTGAAGATCTAAATATCTAAAGACACTTCTGTTCTTGCTGTAATGCCACTTAAACTATGTGATTTGCAAAAGGAATGAGCTTTTACACAAGCAGGTCATTTTTCTAGGAGTCAGTACATCCCTTCTCACTTCAGTATTGGGGAGAGTAACTTAGTTATAAGAAAAAAAAAACAATGGTTTTGTTCTTTTGATTGTAAAGGGAAGGGAAGAAAAAGGAAAGCATAACTCCACATCCTACCTGCATAAGCAAAAACACTTTATTTGAGAGTTTCTAAGGTGGCAGACTTGAAAACACTGCTGGATGTCCATGCAGCCGGCAGCTCTGTGTGGACCATGCTGAGTTATAACAGGGAATCCAACTTGTTCTTCAATTTGTGGTGCTATTTTCACACTTTAGAGTAATCACCTGCTTATAACACCCACCTCCAAAGGAAATTTTTAAAATCCTTTTCCTTATCTCTCTTTAGACTTCAGGTGTATGAAGCTGTTATTTGGTATTGAAGTCCATTGGCTTTTGTTAGCACGCTCTCCACATCTCTCTGTCTGCTTTTTGAACACAACACATAGGCCCAGGTTTGAATTTCAAGTAACTCCAAATTTGAAGATTTCCAAACTTAAGTGCAGGGTTTGGGCTTTCCCTTTTTAAGAGGAGAGACAATTTTACGAAGACATCAGCTGAGCCAGGTTCAGATTTTGAAAGTCCCCAAAATCTCAAGTATCATTGAGCAAGGTTTTGCAAAACATTAAAATAAAACCACATGTTTCAGAGATTAAATGTGCTGTTTGGCAAAGGCAGAAAAAGGAAGGGGCAAAGGAGGAAGAAAAAGAGTTCTTGCATTTCCCAGCATAGAGTAGTTTCTCCATTTCTTCTTCCTGAGACATATGCTGTTAGCGGGACACTAGAAAGGAGTGACTTTATTAGTATCCTCCAACTTCCCATTTCCTCTAAGCACTGGGTTCCTGGGAGAAAAGAGAAAATGCACCCGGCAAGGCACATTAAGGAAACTTTACACTGCCCAAATGGGAAGAAAAATCCTACGATTCTCCAGCACATTTCTGGCCATGGAAACAAGACTAATTCTTCTCCCAGTCATTATTCTAAAGGGGAAAAAAAAATAACAAAGGTCTGAAAACACTCCATATGTAAAAAATAATTCTGAAACTTTTCTCATGTTCTAAAGATACTAGTAAAATAAAATCCTGGATCTTCCTCGAGTCGTTCTATAATGGATTTTAAGGGATAAAGCACAGACAAATAACATTAGCGTTACTGGTCTTCAGAGTTAGAAACATAAATATTGACCTAACTCCGTAGTTCTGATTATAGAGGATTTCAATAGGCGGTTTCCTGGAATTAAGATTCTAAAACTTTGCCCACTATCTCTGCAAAATCAGAATAGCACCACTAAATAAGCCTGCTCACATATCAAAGAATCCATACAATATTTGGGTTTACATTTGCTTGGAGAATATCAAAGTGACAGACGGTAAAATTATGTGATTGGCTTTGGCTGCTTGTACCTGCTTTTCTATCCTCCAGACTTGGTATCTCCAGCCTTTTTACTTGTTTGGCCATTTTACTATGGGTGTATTATAAAGGGTTTAGGGAAATAAAATGATAAAATGTGCCAATGTTGCTGCTTATTTTTTAAAGCTCTACTCTTTACTTGCTTTCCAGGTAACCTCCTGTATTTATTTTCACGGACTGCAGGGACCTTTATGAATCAGACTGCCTTCTACCATGAGTTAAAAAGAGGGAAACAGTTATATTCATAGTGGCACCCCGATAGATAGGGTGTTGGAAATGACCGAGAAGATGTTTGTACCATGGTTTAACCTGAAAAGCAGGGAAAAATCTCTTTCAGTTTCAGCAGCCTTAGTAATCCTGGTCACTCATGCACCCTTTGGCAGCCAGAGGATAAAGGATAAGCTGAGAATGAGCCATGATCCAGGGAAAATCCTCACTTCTGGTGCCAGTAGCCGGAGTTTAAGAAGGCTGTTCTCAAAATTGTTTACCCTTAGGTCTTTCTCAGCATGTGCTTTGGCAAGTGACCCTTTTGCCTCTTCCACATGTTTTACCAAATTCAGGCATCATAGTACTGCGTGTAGAGACGTATTTTTTCAGTGCCAGGCATTTTGAAAAAAACATTTTTTTTTTTTTGAGCTAAATTTCTCTCTGCAGAACAAAAAGTATTTAAAATGTGATGTATATATATACATATATATATATACACACAAACACACATTCATTTTCAAGAGCCTTTGTGAAATGAACTGTGAATAGAGATCAATAGCTTATGTAGAAAGAGTATAAATAATTATTTTATACTAAAAGCCTGTTATTTCTCCAATAGCGCAATTTTAAATAGAGTCTTGTAGCGCTACAAAGGGGAACCATTATGAAAAAAGCCATCCATAATAAAAAAAAAAAATTCTAAATCAAGTTATTCAATAAATACCCACCGTGACAGAAAAGAAAAAAAAAAGAGATGTATCATATATGCAGAGAAAATACATTAATAGAGAAAGAATTACACATTCTACATGAGATATGCAGATAATACAGAGAGAATTATACATTTTCAAAGGTCACGAAACCACTAAGTGCACTGAAAAAATACAAGATCTATTTCATAAGTATATAAATTTACTTTCCTCATTATTTGAGCTAATAGCAAAAGATGACATTATATATAAAGCCCTAATGACAACACAATAAACAAAAAATGATAAATTAAATATTTACATAGGATAATATTAAAGTTTATACTATTAAAATAAATATATATAAAAATTGTGCATTTGTATTATATTTCTGAAAAAATTAAACAAAGAATGAGTATGTATGAAAAAGAGAAATATTATTATACAAGTTTATATGATGGGAGACATATCTAACCAAACCCATTAAGCAGTTGTATGCAATCATAATTGCAGAAGCATGTATATATTAAAAGTAAATCATGTATTCTCTTTGTATTCTAGACAAAAGTATTTGCCTTTATACATTGTATTTCTTGAAAGAAAAAAACAGGAAAAATACAACCTTTCTGGTAGATATTGTTAAAAACACCTGAGGTGACCAAGAATGCACAGAAGAAAAAGGTAGAAAGAAAAATACCTGGCTCTAAGAAAATGCTGGATCTCAAGCTGTAGAACTTTGTTCTAAACAAACTTCACTGGTTGAGCTAAATCAGATTTCCTTCGTGTTTTTTGTTTTTCTTTTTATCCACAAAATTTTGCTGAATCATCCAAAAGATTTTTCTAATCCCATTTCAATCCACTTAGATTAGATTTAAATTACCAGTGAGAGGAATCATATATATTAATTTTTAAACATCTTTAGCAGAAAACACATTACAATCAGTTAAATTTAGCTGATTTTTTTTTTTTCTTCTAAGACTGAGTTCATAACAAAGATACTTCTTTCAAATGGCCCCCTTTTCACTTACCTTTAAAAACCAGGAGGAAAAGTCTAAACAAAAGCACACAGCCTACTGTCTCTCAAAACCATCTTCTAGTATTTCAAAGGCAAACATTCCTCCAGGAGTTTTTTTTTGGAATATGGAAATATGTATAAAATATGGAGAAAAGGAAGTGTTTTCTGTGTGCCTAGTGCCTAAAAGTTACACATAGAACCTGAAAATCTGTTTGCTCCCCCTTTCATTTACCCTCACCTCCACAAACATGACCAGAGCTGCAGCTAAGCGCCCGCGCTTTCTCAGACCACATAAGCGTTCGGTGAAGACCAGCTTCATGAAACCTTGCAGTTTACTTCATATCTGAATACCTTCGCTCCTGTCAAGAGGCTTGTGTACTGATAGCTGCTTCTCAGAAACAGGATTTACAAAATACACCTATGCACCCAGATCCCAGGGCCAAGAAAATGAAACCCATGCAGACTTCTAAAAATAAAGTCACAAGGAAAGAGTATTCAGGGTTTGTGTTTTAAAAAAGCATTTTTGTAAAACACCTGGTTAAAAAGAAGCCCTTTTTAGTCTGTCTGTGTATGTGTGTGTGTGTTATATATATGTATGATATCTTGATATTGTGTCAAGTAATTTTTCCATCCTTCTTAAATTATGAGCTTATTCAGAGTGTCAAAGCCTATGGAAGTAGACACAACAAGATCTCATTTTCCTCCACACTGTGAGGTACAGGTGTATTTTTTTTTTCCCAAAATGCAATATTGAAACATCCAAGAAACCTCAGAGAGGGTTTAGAGGGCCACACAGGACAAAATAAATGTATCCAAAATTCTATTTAAGGGCAGTGAAAATGTGGAGAGAGACGAGATGAAAGTAAAGGCCAGAGAGATGCAACATGCTACATGTGGTATTTGCAGGTATATATATACATATATATCTTTGCAGGTCATATATGTGTAGTTCAGCATTTTGTCTGTGTTCTATCTTGCTCTATGTATTGCATCTTGCTCTACATGTTTCTTTGCAGCAGTTCCAATGAAGTGAAGAGAGGTTTAAATCAAGCAAAGAAACAACCATCAACCAGATTAAAGAGAAGCTACAACGAGCCTCCTCCTGACACCCAGAGGCCCTCATGGAAAGAAGGACAGAAGCACAGGAGACTGTGAAAGGGGTGGGCAGCGCTTTGAACCTCAACCAGTGACCCCTGTCCGGCTGGGGGACCTACAGCAGGACACGAGGGGCTGCCAGAGCCCCCCTGCACAGCCCGGGATTGCATACAGACCTGAGGGGGCACTAGTTACAGAAGGGTATCTGGCATGTGTAGGGTTACATTAGCATTTTGTAAGTATCCTCTCTTGTCATCTATTTGTTGTATCACCAGTATCGATCCTGAATGCATAGTTTTCTGATTGCCAGTTAACTGTTTCATTAAGAAATCAATCAACTACTTTGATCCTGATTTGATTTAAACCACAGGAGCTGAGCAGTTTTTTGCCTGTGATCCATGATCCTTTACTACACAGACTCGGAAATATAAGTCCTGCAGAGCAGCAACACAGGACCACTCTCAAATCCATGGATAAAAAGTGTCTCTTAGTTTAAATGACTCAGCAGTGACAAAGTTAAAAATAGTGGAACATGGCGGGCATATGGCTCCAGAAAACAAACGACTCTTCATAGCACCATTGCTACGATGAGCAATTTGAGAAAATTATACTGCTTGTCCTACAAATATCAAAAATCCGTATGCTTAGGAATTACTACTTTTTCCATTTATTGAAATGCTACATTTTTCAGCTGCTATTCATGGACAATTTACGACGCTGAGAGGCTTGAAGCTATTTTGGCTTCCCTAAGGACAGAATGGGCTTCAGTTACTAGTTTTGTATTTTAGTGTTTTCTTCAAGAATGATTTCAAATGCTCACTGGCAAGTTTTGCTATCCGCTTCACAATAGACTGGCATCCAGCAGGTAGAGCAGATCAAGTGGAAGAGAAGATATTTCAGGAAGGTCTTTACTTTCCTCTTGGGAAGAGCCCGTTTTATAGCAGGGCACAGAATCAGGCCAGCAGAGACATTAATTAGCTGGCAAATCCAAACTACATGTGAACACACGTAAATCACATATATGTGGGAAATGGACTGAAGAATTGCCAAGCAGACGAATCAAGAAGCCAAGAAAGGTAATTTAATTCTAGAAACTGAAAGACCTAAAAGAGAAAAAAAAAAAAAAAGAAAAAGGACATGGGAAACTTCTGGATCATACCCACTAACACACCTACTAAAAACAGAATAAGATTTCCTGTGAACAACCAAAATTTCCCAGTGATTTCAAACCACAGAAACAATGAGATCATAGCTAATATCCCAGATTCCAAATAGAGATTCAAGGGGCATTTCAGTAGTTAAGAGGTAATTAAAGCTAGTCTCTCAAAATATCTTACTATTATGCAGTGAACATTAAGAATAATGCTTGAAGGAAGATGATAATCAGAACAAAATATTTTCTGTAAATAACTTCTCACACGTAACTGTCTGAAATCTGAAATGAGAGACTGTCTTTACAACCAGCAAAACATTTTAAATCTTGAGAGACAAAAAATACCCATGAATTAGTTTTGCTTATTTTGCATATATCTTTTAGCAATTGCAATCCAGGGTATTCTACAAGAGCAGAATATAAGGAAGTTGAATTTAGATATTTATTTTCATAACAGCAATCTTTAATAAATGTAAAAGCAATATTCCAAGTAGCGATATTTAGAAAGTACTGATGTCTAACCTTTCTATTGAATAATTAATAAAAATATTTGCTTTTCTTTTGTGCACTTTTTTTTTTTTTACAGTCACAGGAAGAAAATGTATTCTGTAATTAAGATTTATTTTCCTGTGAATTTAAGTCCAATACATTGAAGTCTGGCTGATGCTCATTAGTCTGATGTACTAAAAATCTCAGCCTGAGATGCCATCCTTATAAATGCCATCCTTTCTTAACATCTAAGGTATTGTAATTAATTACTTAGTGATAGAGGAAGATAAAATACTTTGGCTTCTGTTTGCATTCGTGAAAAGCAGAAAGGTTTTGAATGGATAACTGTACAGCTGCACAGAAAAACTTCTGAAAATAGGCTCCTGTATGCAATTTTAATACTTCTGGCTAGCAGCTAAGCTAAAAAGAATAAGCTAAGAATAGTTATTTTTCCATGATTTTGACATCTTACTCCTACAATACTATTTCCTTCCAAGGAAGAATTGTACAACTTGTTTGCTTATTGGGATGTTTGAGGTCCGTAACTAGTTTTACCTCTTTAGCCTCTGTCTGAGGTTTGCATCCAGACTAAAACAGAAAAACGCAAGAAGGGGGAATGTTATATTAACTTCAAGGCTGCAATCATAGTTATTATTGTTATTTAAATATATTACAACTGCTGACGTATCTTAACATAAATCCCATTGAAGAAAATCCGAATAACTGCTATCCTTACTAGCATCACAGGCAATTCCTCTGTGGCATATCAGGAGATACTCTGCTTGATTGCATACAGAAATGCCACAAGTATTAAAATAGTAATTAAGTACTGTGTATATAGAAAGAATTTGTCACCTAGGGGGATCTCCTGGCATTCAGGTTGGTCGACTGTAGAATAGTTCAAGACAGTTTAAACGTTTTTCTTTACCATGAGAAAATAGAGCTGAATCATGCCAGGCATGAACTGTGATAATTTTAATAGGGAATTCAATACCCAAGCTCCAGCAAGGTTCTGAACATTCTGACTTTAATTAGGGAAATACTAAGTGTAACTTGCATATTGCACCATTATTTGGATGCCTTCATCTCTGTTTCTTTTTTAAAGGAAAAAAAAAGGATGAATTCCACTTTAGGTTTTGGTACCTTAATTCTAAATTCTAGTCATGAAATGTAACATGAATACAGACAATAAAATCTGTGTCTGTCAGTGTGTAAGGTATTAAAAAATTGAAAGAAAATATTCCGGAAGCTAAAAATAACTTTTTCTGGCACTCTTCTATACATTAACATTTTCACTTTCTGCAAAAGCCTAGACATACTTATCTTTCATGAACTACCACAGAAAAGATACACATAAGCAAACCAAAGCACACTTTGCTGAAGAACTGTCAACTGTGCGATGTTGCAAACCATAATAAATACTAATGATAATTTGCTGGACAGGGTCTTATGAAAAAAAAAAAGTGTCCTGGCATGCCTTTCCCAAGTTAAAACTTGAGTAACCAGAAAGCAGGTCGAATCTTCTCTTGCTTTTATTGTCCTGTTAATGTCTTGTCAAGATTTTGCCAGCAATGCACAGAGGAGTATAATTTAGCAGGACATGCATAATTTAAAAAGAAATACACTTTTTATTTGTACTGCCATTATTGATCCAAATACCAGCTCTCCCGTCTGAATATATTTGGGGTTTATAAGGAAAGTTATACTATCTTATGTCTGTAGTGGATAATTCAGTAAATGAACAAGTGCTAAATAGAGCTCACTGGAAGTAAAATAGTATTGGCAGAGTTTTTACATACTGCTTTCAGCTGAATGTAATGTCCTTGTACTTACCACAGGTACATAAAAGTATGCAAGCAGGAGGATGAGGAGGATTAATCTGTCCAGATAAAGATAATATAAATGTCTGAATTGGATATAGATGTTGTGGAATCTCTTTATAGAAAATGGAGACAAATCACTTCCTAGGGTATGTCGTCTATCCTGAAGCAGAAGTCTGTAACAGGTAGGATGCATCAAAATCTGGAATTCCCTACGAGCAAGGACAGATAGGTCTGATGTGAATATTAGCATTGCATGTATCTAAGGTAAGATGAGAAAACTCATCCCCACTCATACTCGGGGAGGAAGAATGCACTACCACAAATGTAGTACAGCCACATGGGTCAGTTCCTTAGCTTCACTGGAGCCCGTGACCCAGCAGAATTAGTTCAACAGAGAAAGCAAATGATGCAAAACAGTCTCAGTTTAATTCTGAGAGTAAGTGATTCTTACTCATTTTCTGAAGAAAATTCCAGACTAATTTTGATATAGAAAGTAACACTAAGGAAAGTAGAACTAAAGAAAAAAGAGTTAAAGAGATCAAGAAGCTCTAGAAAACAGCTTTGCAAATCAAAATATGCTGCATGTAGAATTAATAGTATTTTTACCGGTGCTCTTTTCCACAGATATACCAGAAGAACACCATCTGAGTTAGACAAATCCATAAATAGGAGTTTTATACTTATCCTAAAATGGGAAAATTGGAAACACTTTTTAAAATGTTCCAGATTTTTTGCACCTTACCTGAATTCATATTTGAACTTTTTGTGAAATCAAATAAATGCAAGTCAAATTTCCAATAGGTCTATGTAATGGCAAGTCTGAATGTCTATCAGCAC
The DNA here is from genome assembly GCA_013398735.1 of Nothocercus julius. Lineage (NCBI taxonomy): Eukaryota > Metazoa > Chordata > Aves > Tinamiformes > Tinamidae > Nothocercus > Nothocercus julius. The sequence continues at coordinate 245,666 of VZSV01000146.1, forward strand.
TTTTCTCATTCAGAACTAAAAATCAAAGTCTTTTATGTCTGTCTGGCCGAAGAGAAATTGGGATGGGCAGAGTAGTTGGTCTGTTGAGTAGGATCACTGAAGCCTGCCAGGACTGGTAACATCAAGGTTCTGGGTTAAGTCCATGATCAAGTTGGATGTAAATGATAAAAATAAATACGGAATTAATTCACTCACAGGAGCATCCCTATCTCAGCCATTGAGTGGGGGAATGAATCTGTTACTAATCTTGGCAGTAGCAGTTTGATCTGGACTTAGGACATTCGTGAAATATCACTGGGAGACAAAACACAGATAAATACAAACTGGCTCTTAGAACGGAATGTTATATCAGTAAATCAAAACAGAAGACTGTTACTTATCTCATAAGAGGAAAAAAAAAAAAAGTGAATTACTGGGATAGAGAAAAAAATCATGCACATTTCCCTAGGCAGAAACCCAGAAGCATTTTTCTACCTCACCAGCCTAGAGTTTAGCAACCAAAATATTTATATATTTTTTTATTTAGCATTGCACTAAATATTTATTTATTTAGCATTGCACTAAATACTACGATTTTTGGTTTGAGCAGCTTCTGTTATGTGCTGCATGTTAATTTGTGAGTGCATTTGTTGCTATATTTGTGTATCTATGTGCACATAGGCACAAGGCCCAGTTTTACAATTCTTTCAAGAAGATTTTGCTAATAACATTCTGTAAAGGAATTTTGTTTTAGCAAACGCTCCACAGGAATTCGGTAAATCCTCTTCAGGAAGGAAAAAAAACATTCATATAACAAAAGTAAAAAGAATTCTGGCTTGTTCCTGTCTCAGGGTTTCTAGATGTATTTTCGCAATAGAAGTCACTTGTAACAAGGTACATATAGTTTCTGGGTTAGGAAGAAGATGTGGTATTGCGAAGAATAGTAGTAGACCTGTGATTTAACTTTTCTGTCAAACTTGTTAGTTTGATTTTTGTAAATATTAACATACAAGAGATACTGACCCTACAATCTGGAGTTAAGTGGCCACTGTATGTTAGCTTTGCTCCATATCTCTTAACTTAGAGCATTCAAGAGGTGAAGAGGTGAATGTATTACTATAATGCATTTTGAAAATTTTTTTTTTTTTTATGGAGTAACAGCATTAAGCTGTCTCTTTTGGGCAGTAAGAGATAAACTTCTAGACAGCAGCCACATATAACTTTTCTCTTATGGTAATCAGAAATATTGTGTACAATGCACAGAGCATGCATGACACATGAAATTTTCATTCTCCCTCTTTACTGCAGAGATTGGAAAAAGATGAAAATTCATCCTCATTTAGAACTTGCTTTCTTCTTCTCAACGCTTTATACTTTGTGTGTAACTCTTGCTTTAATGACTGTCAAGCTAGTTTGCAGAAACACCATGCTCCAAACAAGCTGAATAACCAGAGCTAACTAACTCAGAAATCAGGAAAAATGTCAAATTTAGGATGATGGCACTCTGCCGAGCACTGGCCGCTCTTCCTGTGATGCAGCACCTGGAGACCCTTCACCTCGCAGACAGGCAGGGAGGCCTGAGTGACCTGAGTCCTTTGAAAGAAATTCCTCCAGGCTTCTGCCATCTAAGTAATGAATATGTCAGTTGACTGTGGGGCCCTGTACAAAAGTCATATAGAATCAGAGGACTTCATATAAGATCTGAGTATGTACTTGGAGCCCTTAATAGTTTGACATTCTTACACAGAGAGAATGTTTCTAACATATTCCTTTTTTTTTCCCTTTTTTCTTTCGCTGCCACAGAAAGTCTTTGCCTGTCTGCCTGCCTTCGTTTACTGACCTTTTCCATCTTCCCCACTCAGAAATCTGAACAGAGTTCTCCTGAAAAACACAATCAGTAAAAGCAAAGAAGAGAGAAAAAAAGAAGCAAATATAAATAAATGGAACCCAACGTATTCACACGGATCACTTTTGTTCAAATTTCTGTATTTTCTGCCTTTCATCTCTAGCTTCTCTAATGGCCTTGTGGCAAGACAAGGAAGAGGCCAGCTGACTCCAAAACAGCCTCAACCCCATCTGCCTCCTGCACTCTCAACTCTCCCTTACAGAGACGAATCACTTAATCACAAAGATATCCTGCCAGGCTTTAATTTTGCACGTACAGGAACTTTAGGGAAAATACTATAGAATCTAACAGGCAATTACAACCTTAAAATAGAGCTTTGTCTGAAACATTCTACTTAATTTAATAAAATGTAATAGCAAATAGTATTTTTTAAAAAAAAAAAAAAACTTCATAAGATGGTATAAAAAAATCAATAAAAATCTATTTCCCTAGCCCAGTCACATCATTAAAAAAGCTATACTTTTTGGAGCCGTATCTATGAGACTTTATTAGTTTGACCCCAATTCAATTTCACAGTTTTCTTCCATGAGGAAAGTAGGAAAACTGACTATAACAAGAGAAAAGAAACACTGTCATAAAGTGCAGTGGTCCAAATTTCACATTCTACCACCGAAAAATTAAACTCAGAAAATAATGCTTAGTTTAACTTTATTATAAAGTATCATTGTAAAGGTTATAAAATCTAGTAACAAGAGGCATTAATTTACAAAAGGTATATATTTCAATAGTTAAATTACCTGTGTCCCTAGTCATTTTGTCAGGTTAAACAACTCTAATATTTATACTATATTTATATATATACTATATGTAAACTACATTACTATATTTAAAGCTATATGTTTAGTAACTACTGCACGATAAGGGGATTTGTGGCCATATCCTACAAATATAAAATAAAAGACTAAAAGGAGGAAAATTCTATTTTTATACAACTGTCCCCAACATGAGAATCCATAGATGATATAAAATATATAAAATGAACTTTCAAATATGTTTCTAAGCAGAGAAATATATACAGCTCTGCAAATGTGCTTGTTTAAATTTTCCTCCAGGTCTCATGTCAGAAGGAACAAATAGGCCACCCAGGGAACTCTGGGCTGATGTGTGAAGTCCCTGAGCTCTATCTAGTGGATGGAAAGGAGTATATGGTTTCTCATGAAAGAGCTGCTTAATGTTTAATGCCTCGTGTACCAGAACACAAAATAAAGATCTTTCGAATTTGGATGTAGTTATGCTTTATATAAACAAATTGCATGAGATAGCACAACTGACCATATTATTTCAGAGCAATACTGTGTTTTCCTCTGCTTACACAGTGCCAAAAATGCTTTATAAATATTAGTGAGTTAGATTTGTAGGGAGAGGCAGTATCTTTTATCAGGCAAGTGATAGAGTTGGAAAAAAACAATGCAAATTTTTAATCACTCTGGTTCTTCTTTAGAGATACTCCAGACTTGCTTGTGTTTCAAACCAAATCAAATCTTCACCTAAAAAGTATTCTTTTCTTCTTTTTTCCCCTCTTTTCTTGCAGTATTAGTACATGGTCATGAATCTTCTTTACAAGATATTGCTCATTTCCCTTGAATACACTGCCTTGCATAAATATTATGACTATGCCAGTACTACCAATATAATAAATAATCATAATTTTTGTTATACAATGCAAAGATTCTGCATTTTTATGGGGTTTTATTACCTCTTTACCATGCTTAAATAGATCATTATCCTTACATATGATTTGGCATATTTTACCTGCATGATAAAATAAAACAAAATAGGAAAGGAAAATGCTTATGAAAGTCTGTTAGCTGCATACACTGTTCCCTATGGAAACTTGGCTATAAATCTTCCTGAGGCCGCAGTCTACTCCTGGAAGGCCTTACGTGACCAAAGATTGGCATGTGTTTTCTTTCTAGTCATGGTGCATGGAGAGACCCAGCAGCACAGCCTGGGAAAGTCTGTGAGAGGGAAGAAGAGTTTGGTGAAAGTAAGGGATTCCTTAAAGCTTGAAGGAAAATCACTTTTTTCAATACCTTTGGGAAAGTGAGTGACATGAATTGTCACTGCCGCTCACAAAGGCAAGAGGTGTTCAATGAGATTTCGTGTGAGGTCCCTTGACACCCTCCTGAGTGTGTAGACTCACCAAACAGAATGGAGAATGTGGGAGCTGAACTATTCCGGGCACTGTTGTGCCCTTTCTTTGCTAATGTTTTACACTGCACAAGTATTTGGGGTCTCCTAAATGAACTCACTTGGTGTTTGCCACACGGGCTTCTTTTGAAGGCCTTCAAGGAATTAGCTTTCGTGCTGAATGTAGCTGCCAGCTTGTTCACTGAAGTACAAAATAAAAGTCTTGCTCTTCTGAGGACTCTTGTTCCATTCTGCACAATGTTTGGGCATTTATTTTGATCTGTTAATCCCTGTATAGCTGAAACCTTGTGCACTGCTGTAGTACTGAGGGGCTGAGTATTTTAACTAACTAACTATAACTTTCCTATAGAAAGGCTTTCAATCTAGGAAACATTTGTGAGAGAATCCATCAAATTCTTGACATATTGCAGTTGCAGCTAAGGACCAGCATTGCAAAATTCTTGCAAGTATAACCGCAAAGAGAGCTGCTCAAGTCTAAATAAACCAGAGCAATCTGGGGAACGGAAAAGAGAAGTAAAAGGAAATGAAAGATCATAGGTCTAGCTGACATTAGGAAAAAAATATATTATACTAGAAATACTTCTAAGTTATGTACAACTTCTGTGTGTATCCAACTTCACTTCAACAAAGTAAGATGTACTAACAAAACCCTTTTCTTTTACACTAAGATTTACCTCTGTAGTCATTGTAAGTATCTGTACTGCTAACTAAGCAGGAGATCTTTTAGGAGATACAGTAACTTTTTTAGACCAAATGATATAGCTTACAAAAAAAAAAAAAAAAGACAGATTTTGTGTCAGAAAATGAACCTTTATTTCTTAATATAAAAGTTTATCTGCTAACGATACGCTTTCTCCTCCTAGGCTTCGTATTATCACAGTTACAAAACTAGTATCTGCAAGTATCATCACTATATCAGAAAAAATTCTAGCATTGGAGTACTTGAATCTGCGCTTTGAACCTTATTTAATGTATACATACTTTGAAGCATTTTCTGGAACAGAACAAACAAAAAGAATTTTCACAGAACACATTTTACATTTATGTCCTTAATGAATTTTAGCAGACCTTTGTGGGAGCAAAGATCCCCAAAGATCCCATGGAACCACAAATTTAAAAAGAATTGCATCTATTTTAAAACAAAAGACAAAGATACCATGATTTTCATAACAAGTAATTTTACATAGAATCAATCTGAGGAATTACTACAGATCAGAGAGCAAGTAACTGGCAGAGATGAGAACGGACAGCCTTGTTTAGCGCTTAGACACCACAGAAGTCTTAACATTAATTATTGGTTTCGCCTGCTGAAGAGAATAAGTGTTAAGAGAAAGTCTGGTGGAAAAACAGGGGGGATGCTTAGAGAATAATTGACTACAAAAAAAAAGATGCTATTTTGCTGGGGATGGGAGCATCTCTGGTTCGTTTGGTGCAAGACATGGACTATAGTAGACATGATCAGTTTGTTAATAAATAATACTAAGCCTGCTAATTTTGTTCATGCACTCCAATGTCACTGATCTGTGAGGTTTTTATTCTAAGACAAAAGGTATCTCTGTATATTTACACACTTGATATTATATAAGTAACTAATTAATATTGAAGGCTAGAATGAAAAAAAAAAGAGTATTATCACAGATTTTCAATTCCAAGATTTACAGCCAAAAGTGAACAGCATGGAGAGAGGTTGTAAAAATAGAAACAGAAACTTGCTTGAAATGAAAACTTTCAAAACTCATAAGACTTTTTTGACCGTGGGTGAGGTTTTTACCTACAATTTGAAAACTCTAAATATGTATAGATATCACTAATTTATTCTGTATAGACTTCCATTTAATTGAATTATAACTATCATGGTTGCTGCAACTATACCCTCAGGTCCCCTTGAAAATGAGGAATGAACCAGTCAGATTACTTCTTCTTGAATAGGAAAAGAAAAGAATGTAAAAACATTCCACAACTTTTGAATCCTTTTGTTGACAACAGCAAGTAGCTGTGCATAATGCACAGGTACTGATTAGACATTTATTTGATTTACAGAAACCCTGCTGCTAAGTTGTTTGCAATGCATCAGCCTCCTGAATGGGATTCTCAGGCTAAGATGTGTATGTGTAGACAAGTTTTATGTTCACTATGAAAATTTGCATCTGGAAACTCCCAGAGAAGTGAAACATTTTTGGTCTTCAGCTGAAATATTTCTGAAATTTCTTTTCAGACCTTTGTGTAACTATTTGTTATTTTGGTGAAGGAATCCTATTCTACCCCCACCTTTTCAAATTAAATAGTTACATGGACTGTAAACCACACCTTTCTGTCTTGAGGTGCTTCCAGACATAGAGCCTCAAACACAGTAAAAAATAACTGCATTTCTTAATAACACTCCCCTGTATCTCCTGCAATCGCTCTTCTTCCAGTTGTAACTCTTAATTCGCAGACTACTGCTGTAGGCAGTCCTGCAATACAAATGAGTCATGCAGAGCCATAAAAAGTGTCTAACCAAACAGGTGAAATAAGTTACATGCTGAGGAGTGCTGCATTCAGTGAGGCAATATGCAGACTTTAGAGAGTACCCAAATATTTAAGATATACCAGAAGATATAACCCCTTCCTCTCATTCCTGGTCAGATCACAGCTGAGGAGATGCTTGAAAGTCCAGGCACTCCCATGAGTCCAGGAGCAACTCCTGTGAATCACTGAGGAATGTTGCCAGAGTATGCAGGGATGCAATACCCGGAGGAAGGCCAAGGCCCATTTGTAATTAAATCTGGCAAGAGATGTCAAGGACAAAAACAAGGGCTCCATTAGTAGCAAAAGGAAGAGTAGGAAAAGTATTGGCCCTCTGCTGAATGGGTTGGGTCCCTGGTTATGAAAGATACAGAAAAGGCTGAATGCCTTCTTTGCTTCCGTCTTTATTGCTAAGGCCAGCCCTAAGGAAACCAAGACCCTAGAAACCATGGAGAAAGTCTGGAGAAAGTCTAGAGAATGGAAGACTTTCCCTTGGTCCAAAAGGATTGGTTTAGAGATGATTTAGGCAAATGCACAAGTCCATGGGTGCCAGTGGGAGGCAGCCAAGAGTGTTGCAGGAGCTGGTGGACATAATCACTACACCACTTTCCGTCATCTTTGAAGGTATGTGAAGAACGAGAGAGATGCCTGAAGTCAGAGCAAAAGCCAGTTTCACTCCAGTCTTCCAAAACAGCAAGAAGCAGGACCCAGGCAACTGCAGGCCAGTCAGCCTCACCTCCATCCCTGGAAGCATGGTGGAGCAGCTCATCCTGGATGCCATATCTAAGCTTGTCTAAAGATAAAAATATGATCAGGAGTAGTCAGCATGGATTCACCAAGGGAAGATCACGCTTAACCAATCTATTAGCCCTCTGTGATGGAATGGCTGCCTGGGTAGAGACTGCAGAGGGCAGCAGATGTTGTCTGCCTTGACTTCAGCAAGGCTTTCAACACTGTTTCCGATAACATCCTCTGATCACAAGATGGGTGACCTGTAGCTAGCAGTGTCCCCCCAGGGATCAATACAGGATCCAGTCTTGCTCAACTTACTTATCACTGACCAGGACAAGGGGACAAAGACCCTCAGCAAGTTTATTGAGGATACAAAACTGGGAAAGGTGGCTGAAGCACCAGAGGGCTGTGCTGCCATACAGAGGACCCGGACAAGCTGATGGACAGTGAGGAAAATTGCGAAGTTCAAAAAAAAAGAATGCAGGGTCCTGCACCTAGTGGGAAATAACTCCATAATCCAGTACAGGCTGGGGACAGACCTGCTGGAGCAGCTCTGTAGAGGAGGACCTGGAAGTCCTATGAACCATGAGGCCACAATGTGCCCTGTTGCCAAGAAGGCCAAGTGTATATTTGGTTGTATAGGAAGGGTGTTGTCAGTAGGTTGAGGGAAGTGATTCACTCCCTCTACTCAGTCCTAGCGAGGCCACATCTGGACTGTGCCCAGTTCTGGGCTTCCCAGGGGATAGTCCAGCACAGGGCTACAAAGATGATTAAGGGACTGGAGCATCTCTCACGTGAGGAAATGTTGAGGCAGCTGGTCCTGATTAGCTTAGAGAAGACTGAGAGAGGATCTTATCTGTATATACAAATATCCAAAGGCAGGGTGTCAAAAGGATGGTGCCATACTCTTTTCAGTGGTGCCTGGCAAGACGACATGAGGTAACAGCCACAAGCTGAAACACAGGAAGGTCTATCTGAACATGAGAAAAAGTTTCTTTACTGTGAGGGTGCCAGAGCCCTGGCACAGGCTGCCCAGAGAGGTAGTGGAGTCTCCTTCTCTGGAGATCTTCAAAAGCTGCCTGAACGTGGCCCTGTGCAACATGCCGGTGACCCTGCTTGTGCGAAGGGATGGGAGAGGGTGGACCAGATGATTTCCAGTGGTTGCTTCCAACCTCTATCATTTTGTGTTTCTGTGAACAGCGTGCCGAAGGGCAGTCAGATGAGAAGTCCTTATCTTTATAATATACTAATAGAGGTGAGCCAGTTTATGGTAAGGAACAAACTCATCAAATAGAACAGGAAAAAGTGCAACAGTGATAAGGGAAAAAAATGTAGAAAAAACATTCTTTCTTTAAGGCTCAGTATAAGTGTGAAAGGTTCTGTATTATACTCCTAAAGTTCTTAGTTTAATTTGTATGGCAAAACTGGCACATCTAATTTCATCTTCTCTAAGAGAAATGATTCTCTCTGAGAGAAATGATTATGTTGGTGAAGAAGGAGCTAGCAATGCAGACAAGGCTTAGACATAAGTCTTAAGAGCTGTGTCTAAAAGTGGTTATCACGTGAGTTCTTCCTGGCTCCCACGCCTAGGGCACATCCTATTTTATACTTCATTGAGATAACATATACTAGCTTCTGCTTAACCTGTTCCCTCTTTGTTGGGAAGAAAACCTGTGCGTCCTTGCCAGAAAGGGACCAAAGCATGCTTTAACCTTGTTCCCACTCTGAATGATCAGAGAAAAGGACTCAAGTCTTGTAAGAACATACATATAGGCAAGAGCCATCACTCACATTCACTCACCTTCTAAGGAGTGTGATTTACTCTGTCAGTAATTACAAAAATCACTCCCCATCACACCTCTGACCCACATCACTAGGCCAGTAACACTCTGTAAGACTAAAGTATATATTTGCCCAGTGCTGTTTCTGGACATCCACAGCTACTTCTCAACACTGCAGCAGTACAAAAGACCGTGTCTGTACCAAAAGGGATGAGAACACCACAACCTCTCCTTCTGAACAGATGTCCATTGCAGCAGACTCATCTGAAGAACTGTCTTTGTGCATCATTTAACTATGTGGAATGAAGTAACTACGTAGACACTCTTTGAAGATGTAATAGAGGTCTGGATTAAATTCTGTTATCAACGCGGTGTAAATTCAGAGCGAATGGATTTACACTGATATAAATGAAAATAAACAGAATCAAAGGCATACCTTCAATCACTTGGGTGGCTTCCCACTGTAGGGAAGCATTATGTAAAAAAGGAGATTTTGAAACAGAAGAGGCTGAAAAAAAACATACATAGAGCAGAGGATTTTCAGAGTATAACTTCCAACATGCAAAATAATGGGACATAGCCTACCATACCAGGAAGCATGTTTAAAGCAGTAGACAGACTAGATTAAAGCTTCTTAAAGCTGTTTTCTTTCATTGCAATTTTTATTAATTACACAGCAAAATGAGATACGGATTTTGGAAAAGCCTGTTTCTTTTTTTTTCACATATATCTTTAAAAATGTAAAACTCTGCAGAGCAATGGCCAAGTATTTAAATGGGTTAAGAGAAAGAAAGAAAGAAAGAAAGAAAGAAAGAAAGAAAGAAAGAAAGAAAGAAAGAAAGAAAGAAAGAAAGAAAGAAAGAAAGAAAGAAAGAAAGAAANAAAGAAAGAAAGAAAGAAAGAAAGAAAGAAAGAAAGAAAGAAAGAAAGAAAGAAAGAAAGAAAGAAAGAAAGAAAGAAAGAAAGAAAGAAAGAAAATGATTAATGATTATTTGGACTCATACTTAATAACTTTCATATAATCTCACTGGAGTTAAGATTTGCTTTCTGTAAGAATCTCACGTTTCTTTTACTGGAGTCTCTGCATTTAAATTCTTAATCATAGTGTCTGTTCAAACTATTTTTTAGAATTAAATATAGTTTGTGCCAACACTGTGACAGATGCAGATAACATTTTTTAAAAAACAAACAGTGTTTGTACCAGACAGAACCACAATATATCTCTGCCTGAATACTGCAGAGAGGAATGGCTAGACAGTAATTCATTCAAAATCCTGAACAAAGATAAAAAATGTGGTAAGCTATTATGTACTCAGTTGGCAGAACAGTGCTTAAAAGAAAAAAAAGGACAAGAGAGTATTATGAAAAGAGGATTTTAAAAAATAATTTTACATAAATGTTAACAGTGTAATTAATGATAATTATGATAAAAATGAATAGCTATGGATTAGGTTGGTTTAAAAGACACTGAATTAGAAACTGATATTCTTGTATAGGGAAAAATCCATGCTTAAGAGCCACAGGAAAAAGTCTAATCTAAGAAAATACTGTTTTTATTTTTCTTCTATCTGAAATTAGATCCAGCTAAACAAAAGGGAATCGATGAGAATAAAAACAATCTTGAAGTTTTTTTCTTTCTTAGGATGTGGCAATTGCATTTTATGATTGTTGTAGACTTGGTACTATACTGCTTAATCATCCATTTCTTCATATTCCCATTTCTACTCGTAACACTGCAGTAGAAAAAATATTTTTATGGTTTTGTTCCAAACTCACTTGAATAGTTTGGCATTACTAAAAAAAGCTCTATAGATATTAATAATACTTTAAGTTTTGCAAGTCATCAAGAGAGAGTGCAAAGTTAAAACTTAGACTAATTTCTTTTATTACCCAACAATCTTTACAAAAAGGGTAGTTTTGTTTTCAAGAACTCTGGAGATACACATGTAGCAACTGTATACAAGGAGATGTATAGGAATCTGAATGTCATAAAATATGCGCATCTCCCTTGATATCTGAATTTCAGACCAATAAAAACAATGAAATGTCAATCTATATTGTCATTCTATTAGCTCTTTCACTTAAGAAATAAATGTCACGGGAGCTTTGGGGAAACATTTTGCTGCTGCAGATGACGGCTATCGACTGTCAACATGTACTCCTTGGAGTTTCCTGGTAAAATTTCAATTAAATTATTTACTGTCCTTAAAACAAGATTTGCGCCAACAGAAGCAAGCAATCATGATTTCCCTTCTACTTATTTTGCTGCAAATTCATGGTTGTTTGTCCTGTGTGTTGCTCTGTAGGAAGAATTTGTCTAGCTTGTTTTTAACACAAATGATGTGTACAGGGATGTAGTGCTCACAGGAACTGATTTTGCACGTAGTAGATCAACAGCTTCAGGAAGAACCAGGTTGGAATAGTTTGTAATTCCAGTTCTGGAGTAGTTTGTCCTTGGGAAGAGCAAAATCTTTGATTCCAGAACTTTTTGAGTTAGGTTAATAAATGTCTGCCACAAGTTTACCAGTGCAGTCTGTCCAGGCCTGGGGCAACCTTTCAAGACCTTTTTCAATGCAATTCCCACAAGTCTACATGATGTCTTGAATGCAGCTCACTCACTGCCTCCGGAGACACAGCATTCCCTCCTATCACTAGGGAATAATTGTTGAACTTTCTATTTTGGTAGGACCTGTGTCTTCAAAAAACAAGACGGGGAGGAGAGGTAAAATGTAGGGCAGATATTGTATGATGATTCAACAAAACAGGCTTTGTTTTGCAAGCTGCCTAGCATGGAAGTGCACTAAGTGGCATCTAGATGTATCTCATACAATGAGCATGAGCTGCATGGCCTGTTCTGATAGCATCAACTGAAAGACCTGTTATCCTGCTATCCACGGGGGCAGATGGTGGAAACACTGCATTCTGCTCATTAAAGCAGAAAGGAGGCTGGTACAGACTCTCAAACTACATACACACTTTGGACAAGCACCCCAGATCCACAAAAACTATCCACTGTTACTTTGTGTCACCTCAAGGCTTATTGGAAATGATGCAGGATGACATTGGCATTTTCCTGATCATTTCACAAAGCTGCTTCTGAAGTCAACACTGAGCATTTGGTTTGAGTGGTTCAACAAGAAAAATGAATATACAGAGATGCCACTGGCATCCAAAATGCTTGGCTTGCTGAAGGTGATCTGTAGTCTCCAAGAAATGAGTGTTGCATAACGTCACATCTGGACTTCTTCTGTGAACTCTAGGTTTTTTAAATGTATTAATTTCTTTTTCTTCTGCATAAGAGAGGAATAAACTAAATGATGTAGAGACCAGTTGGTATGGTGAGTGAATTTGCCTGGGCCCTGATCCAGCTGACAGGCTACACTGTCATTCTTGGAGTCAGGCTCAGAGATATGGGATGAAAGCATCATTTCAGCTGCCAGGCAACACCTGTGGGACAGAATAAGCAGGTTAGGCTTCTCAGTTCCGGCAGGATGCAGCTTAAGCAGCAGCTGACCAGATGGGTGAGAGATACCTGGGTGTTTCCTTTCCAGTGCCTGCCTTTGTCAGCTGTTTGATGTGTTAGCATAGGTCATATGCAGGTCCTGTATCACCCACTGTCTCTTTCAAGGCTTACAACCAACTCCTTTTGTAGATGAGAGATTAAGTCAACATTTATGCTCAGGGGAGCTCCAGAGAAGCCAGTGATCAGAATGAGTAATCACTGATCAAAACTGATCAAAATTAGTTATAGAAGTGCAACGTCTATAACTGATGTTTGGTATTTCAATGCAGTGATACCTTTGGTAGGGACACCTACTTCAAAGTCAAAACTGTGCTCTGAGCAGGAAGCTCCATCAAGATGCAGAACTTGACAAAGCTTCATAAGCTATCTCAAAAGGACCTTCCCCTTGGAAAGGGCTTGTAGGTGCACCCACCCCTCCCATTTCTTTGTTGCTTGGTCACAGGCCAGTACAGCTGGAAGAAGGATGAACCATCTTGCCTGAAGCAGCCGTATGTCATAGATATCTCTTCCTCCTCTTTCCCTGATCAGCATTAGTAATTCTTTCTAGACTTGTTGGTTTTAATGCTGGCTCTTCCTCTGCATTAATTTCCTCTTTCCCTTTCCCACAACCTGCTCTAGCAGTGCAAACACTTCTGTAAACTTTCATAGACCTTTATGAATGATGTTATGAAAAGAAAATAGTGTTAGTGACTATGATCTGAAACTATTCATCAAAATAACAACTAGGTTTTAGTTTTTTTACATAATTACTTTCAAATTAAACTGCAAATACTTTTTTGACAATGTCTCATGAATACTTCACTGAATGGCAAAGTATCCAGAGCTGAAAGGCACTTTCATTTTTTTTTTCTTAATGAATGCTTATGCTCTTAAGATAACCTAGACACTCCTGAAATTGGTTCGTGCTCTACAATCATGGGCATTGTGCAGTATAACTGTACTACACAGGCCACCTTATTGTCCTTGGACAGTAAAAAATCTTTTTGCTAATAAGTCCCTATGTGTTGCAAAACTACTCTGTTTCTCAGCAGCATTGCTAGCATTCTGGTAGAAGCACAGCTTTATCCAGACCAGCAAAAGGTGACCACTTTCATGTAGGTTCTCAAAGTCAAAGTGATTTGCCATTTTTCTTAACTTTACCTGACAATGACACATGTCTTTATATCAGTATAGCAATAATAGTAATAGTCCAGATAAAGCAAGGTTCTTGATGGGCCTTATTGGGTCTTAGTGATTTATCATATGGTACACAGGAGCTTAAAGGTGAACCTTACTGTGAATCTCCATTGATTTAGCGTATAGCACAGAGAAGCTTAGCAGGAGATTCTGTTGTAAATGTTCGCTGATTTATTGTACAATATACAGTAGCTTATGGTTTAGCTTCATTGAGAGACTCTTACTTCCATGCAGCTGACTGTATAACTTTAGTGTGAAACACTGATTTACTAGGGGACACAGAACATTTCACTGTGCAGCTCTGTCGCGAACCTCCAGTGGTGTGCTCTCTGAGTCCTACTGTAGAATGGGCTGGACTTTAAGAAACTACTAATTCTGTCATGCTGCAAAGAATATCTGCAAATAACAAACACCTAAATCTATAGAACAGCCTGGAGATCACATTATTTGTATTAAACCATGTTCACTACTAATCTATGTGATAAGATGACATATAAAAAGATGATTTTCTTCAAGATATTCTAGTTTCCAAGCATAGACAGTATACTCTGCAAACTTAATATATTCCAGCTTTCAAAACTCCCAGAATTCTCCACCTTTTACATAAAAAATAGTACCACAAATTTATAAAAACAAAAAATACATTTTTTTTTAACCTAGTGTTTTGCCTATTCCAAAAAAATGTGTAGGTATTGTGAAAGTTTTGGTCAGGTTCTTCTTGGCCTTGACACTAATATCCCTACAACAAAATTTTAAAACTAGGGCATATAACAAGTAACATATAAAACTTAGTAGAGGATAAATATGTTCTTGTATTTATTATTTTAAGAAAAAAAAAGAGGGTTTGGAATTCTATTATATATGTTTTTATGTTGTAATTAATTTAATATCTACTTCATTAAGAAAAGGCCCAGATTTATCTTACTTAACATCAATTACCTTAGTAAGCATAAGGAACGCCTTGAATCACTTAGGAGGACTACCAAAGATTTCAATTATACTTTGGAAATGTCTATTGCTTGCCCTTGACCAGTCAGGAATCCTAGGGGAACTAAGCTCCTATCTGAGATATATCAATTATATCTGAGATATATCAATTATGTTTCTAAAATTAGGTGAGTTTAGTCTGTGCTCAAAAGATTTGAATTCAACTCAATATTTTGCAAGTAAAACAGTGTGACATGTTTATGGGAGAGGCACAAAATATTGTCATGTATTGAATGCAATTTTGGTAATAATTTTGCTGTCATGTATACTGTAGTCTTGTAAGCTAAATAAAAAAGCAATGAAGAAACAAGGACATAACATTTACCAGGATGGACTATCACAGCCCGTCTGATATGGCAGAAAGCACGATTTTGTGGGTGTTGCTTATGATGAGATCTTAGTGTCAGCAGAGGAATCAACAAGTACTCTGAAATAACAGATTAAATTGAACAATTGTTGTTGTCTACCTTCAATCAAAGAAGATTGCTCTGCAGTTGCAGGCTCTTCCAAGTGTTTTTTCTGTGAGCCAGAGTTTTCCTTCCCTTCAGCCAAGGATTCTTCATGCAAGAGCTGACCTCCTGGCCGCTGCCCTTCTGAGTTGTTCTCGGGTGATGAACTAGAGCTTGCGAACAGCATTCTCGCCTGCTCAGCCCTCTCCACGTCTTTCCTGCCTTGAAGTCTAGCATGGACATTCAGTGAAATTGCTTGTAAATATTTCAACTCCTCTTTTATTCCTTGTACTGCTATATGCTGAGACCACATTTTCCTATTTTCCACAGACAGTGTATAAAAATGCTTGAGAACAGCACAATTTCACACCAGCTGAATGGATACTCTGCAGCAACATTGCAGGATCAATTTTTATTTCAAGTCATATTATTTAAGAGTATCTCATACATATCTGAGCTCCTCTCTAAAAAAAAGTCATCAAGGCTAGCTGTGAAGAAATGTTAGGATGAAGTGGACTGAGAAGACATGAATATTGCAGCTTTGTGAAGAGACTTACTATGTGAAAAATGCAAGCTTTGGATGCAGACTTGTATTGCACAGTTTTTGTGGGCCTTGTGTGTACAGGTGTAGTTGGTGCTACTTAAATGAATAAATGTAGTTGGTCCTACTGATTGATACCTTGACAGTTCAGATTTAAATTTAAATTATTTAAATTTTGACGTATAGTTACGTTTGTGTTCAGATATAGAGAGGCAATTGAAATAGATGTGTGCAAGGTACATTTACTTACCAGGTCTTTCTGGCTTTCTTACAGGAATCAGGAACAAAACCGATGGGAAGAGGAGGAATTACTACAGGTAAAAAGGCAGTCCTGTCAGAGAACCCTAACTCTGGCTTTCTGAAAAGGATTTTAAGGGCTCTTGAAAATACAGGGGGAGCTGTCTCTAAGAAAACACCCAGATCCTTCATAGCAGAAAATGCTGTCTCTAAAGCTGTCTCTAAGAACACACCCTGGTCCTTCATAGCAATAAATAAATAAATAAACAAATAAATTGCTGATTTGGTTTAGATTTGATATTTATAACACTGAGAACAAATGTGGTATGTAAGAGAAGCTACCATGAAGGTATAAAGCTCCAACATACTTTATGAACATTATTTAATGAGTCAAATCAGTACTTATAGTAGCTCTGACGGGAAAAACATTTAAAACAAAGGCTTTCTGTGAGCTAATTCTCACAAGTAAATAGACCTTCTACACCATTTTTAACCAGATGGAAATATGAACTAATCCCCTGTGATAGCCTAGATTCTGTTACAAACATTGAATATTGCTGTAAAATGACAGGTATTTGCGCTGCAATGTTGTTAAAGAATACATAAAGATGTTGCACACACACACATGTAGACACATCCCTTACTAGAGTGGGATTTATATAATGCTATTAAGGTTCAGGATATTTTGAGAAGTCTCAAAGTGCATCCTTTACCATAAGCTGAAAAGGCTATACCAATTCAGCAAGTTAAGCTCAACTAGCTAAACGACAAAGATATGCACTAAATTTGGGCTGTATTCTGAAATATTGTGGGTACAGACACGCAGATGAAATACAGAGGTGTTTTGATGCAGCGTGTACTCACCCGGCGCCAGCTGGGGCCCTGCAGAGCTGCGCAGTGCGTTGCTGCCCTCTGGTGCAGCTGGATACAAAAAGACTGAATATTGAATATTCATTTGTGTACCTGCCGATGCTCGCTTGCCTTATTAGGGAAATGCTAGTTAACAAATCATATCCTATCTTCATATCTCACAGATCCTGAAGCCTAGTTAGAAGCATGGCATTCCCAAAATCCAAATGAGCTACAGTCAGGAGAGCACTGGGGAGTTTATGTCATTTTTTGACATTGGGTCACAAAACCGATCAAGAGGAGATGTAACATGGGATGTAAGGTACTTTCACAACACAAAATTTACTTGAGCAGTCATAGCATAGTGAGTCACAATATTTTCACTATGCTTCCTGTGTTTCCTTATCTGGTACACCTAACTAACGCTGAGCCAGTGACTCTGGTAAGTGCTTTTTAGCATTTATCTTCTGGTCAATCTTCTTCCCTGAAAACACGTACTACTAGAACTCCCCCATTAAAAATGAATGTGATTTAGCTATTCTTTTTTATCTTCTAGAAGGGAGGCGATAAAGGAAATATCTCCAAATAAAAACCATAGAGTATTAAACTGCAAGCTGATCTCCCTCTTTGACATCCTCCTAAATTCAACACCATTACATGAGATACATGCCACACATACACTCTCCATTAAATTTCAATTTTAAATTGGAATGCCACTGGAGAGACATGAAAACAAAAGTATTCAGAGTACTCTAGGAATAAACAGACTTCACATAATGCTTTCTGACTGAAACTCAGCTTTTTCTGTTATATTTAATCTGATTTATATGAATAATTTGTAAAACACAAGTATGAATCTGAACTTGGACTTTGAGAGTTCCAGTGTGGGGATGTATTTTCATTTTAGGGTTGAGTTCTAGATAACCTTTAAACCTCTTAAGATCACTACGTATGCTGAAGCTTAATACATGTCCCTAAGCTATTTCTAGTACAGCTTTGATTACTCAGTGTATTTACTGCCATATAGAAGTAATATCACATTAATATACATCATGTATGCCGTGATTTATGGAACCTGCCTATGCACAGTTATGAATGCTGGCTTATAGCCTGATGTTGTACCTGTACTGCATAAGTGAATGATTAGACACTTGTTCAGTGCTTTAGCATATCTCTTCCAGATGAAGAGCAATGAAGAGCTATTAACTTGTGTGAATGTTCTGACTAAACAGTAGTGCGATAAGAAAGCTGTCTGAGCAAGGAAAGTACCTTTCATGGTGTTTTCTGCCAAGAGCTTGTAAAGACGAGAGTGGGAAATAGCTGGCAGTAGAGGACAGAAGACAGGTGTTGATAAAGAAAGAGAGATTTACAAAGCTTCTAAAGAATTGTTTGGGAAGAAAAAGGGTATTTTTTCAGAAAGACTTTTTTTTTCTTTTTTTTTCTGTTTTTTAGAATGGGAAATTCTGTGTAAATGCAAAATTAGACCTACTCAAAACAGATCAGACCAGAACAAGGGAAAACAATCCCATGATCTGGAAGACCCCATGGGTCAGAAGTGTTAAAGAGAAACAAATCCAAATCTAGCAATCCACAAGCAGAGAAAAGAGAATATGTTAACCATGTTCACTTAGATCTGCTTATTTCTCCTATCACCTGAGTATAAAGCAATTTTTTCTCAGAAATCCTGCATAAGGTTTTAGCACATTGAATGCCTCCTTTGTCTCATATCCCTGAAAATTATACTATAAGCTTTAAGTACAGAGAAAAACTAAAATCTGAGAGGCTGTTCTAAATTAATTAAGATTATTTCTCTTTGAAACTGGGAAAACTGTGCCGCAGGGCATCATTTCTGTGAAGGGATAATTGATAGAAAGCTCTGCTCAGGAATGGTGCTGGGGAGACAGGGCCTATACTCTCTATACTTTAGGCCAAAAGAAGGTAAAGCGTGTATGAGTTCAGCATGTTAAGACACCCAGTCAGCAGAAGCAATGACAGGGCTTTGTTTTCACCTCCAATAATGACCAAAAACTTTCACCCAGGGATTCCTACACAAAGGCCAAAATACTGTGACTAAAATAAAGAATAACACAAATTACTGTTAATGTGGAGTTTGGGTGTAAAAGAAGGTTGTCTTTAATAAAAAAGTCAAAGAATGATACCAGCAGTAACAGCAAAAACAGAGAGCAAAGCTAAAACCCTATTCCAGCCACTCCAGACATTTCCTTTTTCTTTATACCCCCTGCCACTTCTATTTTTAGGCTAGAATTTCCTTTCTTCTTTTTTTTTGGCCTTTATTTTCCAACCTCTGGCTTCACATCCTTTCTGTTTTTAAGATGTCTATCTGCATTCATTTCTTTTTAGTCATCCTTCTCACCTTCTCCCAAAATAGTCCAGTTTAGCTCTTTGTCCTTTCATATTTTTTCGCTTTTTGTTCATTTGTCTTTCTAAATCTGATTTACTTTGTTAATCCACCAATCTAGATACAGCACCAGCTTCTTTTTTATTGTACAATGGCCTGACACTCTTGGCTTTCTATCAGTTGTCTTCTTCTAGCCATCCCTTGATTTAATATATTTTTCTCCTAGCATTTCTGAGGACTTCATCCAGCATCAGAATTCCTGACGTATAGTTTATTTTAACCCCACTTCTCCCTCCTATATTTTTCTTTATGTCTATTGATTCAGATACTGCTTCCTGCCACTCAGGTTCTGCAGACTCAGTCCTTTGCCCCTCTCTCGACAATGTTTATCATTCTAGCCTAGGTTTCAAATGAAAGTCAGATTCTTCTGGATTAGCAATCCCTAAATTACTGGGTAGGCTGGGAGAAATTCCATAGTCATGCAGAAAGCAGAGTTTAGATAAAAATAAGAACATGAATTTTCTCTATTCCTGGCATCCCATTACTCCTGTTTTCTTCTCCGCTTTATATCATCCTATTGCTGCTATCAAATTACGCATTAACAGTTCAGCTTCTCTTGTCTGCTTTTTCCCCACCGGTTCATTCTCTTAAACTGTTTTTTTTTTTTTTTTTTTTTTAAACTCTGTTAATGCTCTTTCATGAAGGTCAGTTTTCCTCTGTGTTGAAAACACTCAGATAATAAAATGCATTCATCATGTGCTATAGGCAGGAGGAGAAAAAAACAAACAAATCATCAAAAATATTTTAAATATGTCTACAAATTTCAAAATACTTAGAATACTCAGTCATTCACTGTATGCATTTACACAGCATCACTACAGAAGTATATTCCTTCTAAATAAAATACCCCAAACATTTATTCCTTTCACCATCCATCTCTTCAGTTTCTAATTCATAATGTTTCATGGCAATAAAGTATTGGACAAAGGTTTCCCCTAATGCTTCCTTAATGCATGAATCTTTCTCGAGTGCAACAAGAGCATCTTCTAGTTTCAGAGGGATTGATGAAGGTTTTGGATCAGAAACGTGACTTTCTTCCTCCAAAGTATCATACCTAAGTCCTCTCTTTACTCCATCTAGACCTGCAGCAACAGTAGCAGCAAGCACCAAGTAGGGGTTTGCTGCAGCAGAACTTAACCTATTCTCTATGTGAGTGCCCTTTCCATCATGACTTTTGACATTAAAGGCACAGCTGTTATCATTATATGCCCATTTTGCATTTACACTCTCTTTGGATTCTTTACTGTATTTGGAATAAGGCTTACGGCAGCTGGTGGTAGGAGCCATCAAGCAGCTGATAGCTGCCGTATGTGCCAAGAGACCTGACAACCAATTTTTTCCAATGTCAGTGAGCTCCTCCCTTCCATAGCCAACAGAAAACAAATTCTTCTGGCCACTCAAATCCCACAGGCTATGTGACAGAATCCCTGAATTGTAGAATCCTGATTCTGAGAAAAAGCTAGCCACATAGTTATACTTCTTAGCCACTTCTTTAATGCCTGTTCTGAATGTGAAGGCACTGTCAGCAGCATCGGTGCCGAACTCTGGATGAAAAGTGATCTCCATTTGTCCAGGTCCACTGGAAGAAGAAAAGCTTTCAATGTTGGCACCAGCATAATACATTCCTTCAATGAGTTCCTGAATGAAAGCCTGATCATGGTTATTTAGTATCGTTGCTGCAGGAAAAGATATTGTCTTTGAATTTACAACCTCAGTAATGCCATAAATGCAAAATTCATAAGTGAAAGCAGAGTGTAGAGAAAAGCCATTGTCCTGAAGCTGGCTTAGCTGTTTCTTGGCAATGTGCCTGGGAGAGGTCATCAGAGGGTTGCCCTGTATGGTGAAGGAGTCACATATCACTCGAGCAGTCTGTTCAGTCCAGGGTAGAACTCGAAAAGTTGCTAAATCAGGGTTCAGAATTATATCACAATTAAAATTGGTTGCGTTTAAGTAATCTATTTCACTGTCCTTAGGATTCAGAGTCAGTTCCAGATAACTTCTGGGCATGGAAACCCCATGAATTACTTTTTCCTAAACACAGAACAGAAAGAAAGATTAAGTGAGAGAGGAACGCAACATCATGCTATTTTTTTATATGTAACGTATGCATAACCCAAATTCTCAGTAGGAACAATAGCATTTCTCATAAAAGAACATTGAAAATGCAGCCATCCCTGAAGTCAATGACAACAGCCAATTAACAAGTTATTATAAGGTGGGATAAGATTGCACAAGAGTAGTAGGAAAACCTTGGCATCAAATATCACAATGACTATTTTATAATTTCCCTTAAATAACAAAAATTTCTTCAGCGCCTAATCTTATATGGTCTTCATGGTTAGTAGCATGAAATGAATGCAAAGTGAGTTGTAAAAACCTTGCAAATCAAAATTTTATTCCCCATATTTCTATCAGTCTGCCACATCCTCTGAGCATTGTTTTACATTGATCCAAGTGACCACAGAAACTCAAAGCAATTCAAAACCAGGCTTGACCTCTCTTTAAATGCCATAGCAGATACCTCCCTAGTTTTCAGGCGCAAAATCTAACCCAAAATTTTCACTTTCTGGATCTATTTAGTTTGAAAAAAAAAAAAAATACAAGCACTTCTAAGTGCTAAGTTACTCTAATATTTCAGTATTTCCTTTTTTAAAAAATAGACAGCAAACTGGATTAACTCACAATTCTACCCTCATCTCCATTTGAAGAGATAGCTTCCACTTGCATGAATGAAATCTAAATAGCATCCCAAGGATGGATCTTGTACCTTCAAGCAAGCATATTGTCTTCTCTTTAAATAAGAAAGCAAACAAAAAAAATGCCTTCCCTTAAGCATATGTCAGTCCAGGAGTCACAATTTTCCCTACGTAATGCATTTTCATCCCCTAATAAAAACTGCACGGTATGGTGAAGACTGATATCTAAGCTGTGAGCACAACACTGAAAGGGAGGTGAAGGTGACTACCAGGTATGTAGTACCACCTCCCCTCCCTATCCCCATCCCCATAAAAAGGGTTATAGCATTTCTCTTAGAATGAAATAAAGGAAATTACTCTCACTACCTTTCTATATGTATATATATATAAAGCATAGGCATACATATACGTATATATCTACACATGTGCATTATTTCAATGTCCAAAGATTTAGACTGTCATGCAAATCTTCAGTTTGTTGGACTGGTAAGTAAGGTAAAACACAAAAGCTGACTTTGACTAACCTGAAAAAAAAGCATTTACAGTGTGATTTAGCAACTGAAAGAGAAGTTGCAATTAACCTATCACTCCTCACAAGCATTAAAATGACCGAGCAAAGTTTTATTTCTTATAAAATCCAACTAACATCAGAGAGATTAAATTCTGTCTTTATGATACAGTTGAAAGGTGTAGGAAAATCTAAAAGGAAAATAATGAAAACATGGCTTAGGCTTCAAAAGGAGCTTGAAATGAAAGTGTTCCCTGTCTTGTCATGTTGCTATCTTTTTTGTGATCACTCAGCAAAGTATGAAATATTCATAGTGATATGTGAGTGAAAATATAATACAGCTATGCACATGAAGTACCACAGCAACAATGTACTGAAAAGGCTGATGGGTCGAGGATACAAATTCTGAGAATTGTTTTGCAATTTGGTTCTTATTTTCTGAGTCATCAATATGAAAAATATTGCCATTAAGGCATCACACAACCGAATGGTCTTTTCTTATCTGATTGAGGACTATTGGATTTCTCATATCCAAAGCGATTTTCATGTCATTTTGCTTTTCTTAATGTTTGTTCTTTTCCTTTTGCTGATACTCAGTAAAACAAAATCCTTAGAGCTGTGGTTAGCCAGAAAAGATAGTTCTAAGAAAGGAGAGTATTAGAAGCAAGAGCAGAAATTACTAACCTTACTTAATTAGATTACTCTTTCTGTGGAAAAGAGGAATAGATGATTATGGTGATGAAAAAAAGCCCCTATCCTTTGGAAACATTAACAAGGGGAAGGAACAGATGATTTGTTCTAAGCTTCAGTTTCTGTCTGCCTTATGAAAAAAAATATACCATATAAATTACGGATAGGAACAGGAAAACACACAAAGGTACAACTAGAAGTCAAAAAACTTACATGAAAAAAGCGAGAAGGAATATTCTTTGATCTTGACACACCATGGAGGTCTATTGACTCAAATCTGACAAACTGCACATTGTCCCTGGCCATCTGTTGCTTAATAAATTCAATATGAGAGAACTGGTGAAGAAGAGTGGGGCTTCCAAGGCCGTTTTCATCAGGCTCTCTGCTGGACACTGTGAGTGAAGAGGAATGCCATGTCAAAAAAAAATTATAAATGTTGGAATACAAGCTGTGCAACAAGTGCAATAGTGCAAAAAGTGCAATAGGGACAAACTGTGATAGAATTTGTAAAAATAAAAATAAGAAAAAGATATGAGTCTCTTAGATCTAAGGACAATAACTTCCTTTCATAAATGCCTTGATCTTCCAGCCTGCATTTGCTTTGAGTATGTAAGCATTACTATTCAAATTAAACTACATAAAAGATTAACTTCATTTTACTGCAATAAACCAAACCAAGTGCAGATTTCGATGTTAAGATATGAAAAAAAAAAATGTGTGAAAAAAGTATTTCTAGCTTTCTAGGAGGAAAGTCTTTCATTCCTCCAAGGAGACTGAGAATGTAATCAGATGAATTTTCATAGATGTTGCAGATCTGCAGCAGCAGATTTACCAACAACAGCTGTTCATCACCACACTTCAGGCAGAAGTTACAAGTTCCCTCACTGAGACACCACTAAGGGTGATGTGAGTGTTCCTCTTCTCTCCAATACCAAAGCTTCCAAATCAGCACACACACACAGATCTTTCTGATCTCCTGTTTGAAGTAGCTGGGACTGCCAGCTGAGAGCCTGCAAGGAGTGCCTGAACACAGCAACCTGCCCAGCCAATCCAGCACAAAGCTGTTGGTTTTCCCTTGAGAAGGCAGCAACCTCTTTTGCAGTCATAGTCTACTTGGAGTCTTTCATTAGAGATATTTCAAATCAGCTTCAGATGGCAAGGAGCTGACAAAGATGCTGAAGTTTTTAAGTCAGCAAAGTAAGAATTGGTAAATAATAACATTGCTTCTTGAGGAATGGTAGAAAAAAGAACAAAACAAGACAAAAGTTTACGTACATATAAAAGTCTATAAAAATAGAATTAAAAAAAGGAGAAAGAAGTTTTTTGCATCCACTTCTCCTCATGATTCCTTTTGACTATCTGAGTTGAAAGTTGTTTATGGGAATAGTATTTTCACTCTGTCTTCTATAAATACTAGGGCAGTATGTCTTTAAAAAGATGCCCATGAATAAGGTAGTCCTGTTCAAACTTTTTGTGTAACACTCACTCTGCTACAGATGCTGTCAGGTAATAGCTATTCCACATCAATCATCCCTTAACTTTGTAATAGAACATTAATGCTTATTGATATTTAGCAGACTTAACTTCCTTGTGAATTGGATCATCAGTTAACAGTTTATTAACAGATAATAAACAATGCTTGTTTATTATAAGGATAGGGTTCAAAAAAAAAATCTGAAAATCTTCCTTTGGTTACAGCCAACGTAATTTTCTTTAGCTCCAGCGACAGAAGCATATTTTGCCTCTGAAAAAATTGTGCTCTATCCAGGGCTCAGCAGCTGTTTAACTTCCTGTGCAAAAATGGTAGACAGTTCCCATTTAGAGATAAAGTTACAGTTCATCACATGAAGCACTAGCTACTGGAGATAACATAGTTAATAACCAGATATTAAACAGGTCTACTTGCTTTAGATACACAGTCCTGTAATCTGTAAATTATAGAAACATAAAGGTAAATTTCACAAAAACCTCAGATATCCAACTAATTGTTAAATTTTTCAGTAAGAAAAGGAAAGCCAACTTAAATGGTTTAGTTTTTCATTTTAAAAATTAAATTAAAAATCAGATTGGCCGACTTTCTTAAAGCATAAACATGCATTTAGATCCCTGGATTTTTACATCAAATCAGTAGCATGTTTTTTTTTATATGCAGTTCTTTCTCCATATGTCCTTTAAGTTACAACTGAGAAATAACTAATACTACTTATGCTTGTTTTGCAATTACTATCTGATATAAACAAAATAGCTATAAATATTGTGAAAATGAAAAAAAACTACAAGTTATACTACCAGAACAGCGTTGTTGTTCTTAAA
This sequence comes from Nothocercus julius, assembly GCA_013398735.1. NCBI lineage: Eukaryota > Metazoa > Chordata > Aves > Tinamiformes > Tinamidae > Nothocercus > Nothocercus julius. The sequence continues at coordinate 271,108 of VZSV01000146.1, forward strand.
TCATTAGTATTGAAACCATTCCTTAGGAATCTGATTCCTGGATGCACTTGTCTTCTGTCTAGTGCAATTAGTTTATGTTACTTTATCTTCTCATCCACAGAAAAGCACCATGACACACATCTCAGATCAATCTGTCATTATCTGCCATCCAAAGAAACTCTTTCCCTTGGTCCCTTATTAAAGAACCCTGCATCTGAAGCAAACAATTTATCAATTCTCTAAGAGGAGACTGTGTCAATCTCATGAAACAAAAAGAACATGCTATGTGTTACCAGGGGACTTAACAATGACAGAAAAAGGCTGACCCAGCAAATGCAGTAATACTGAAAACTCTTTGTTGAGAGGTATAAATATCAGTGTAAAGTAAAGCAATAACAGAAACCAGCAGGTAGATGATAGATACGCATCAGGCACTAGGAAAGAAGATGTTTCTATCAGTCCCCCACAGGCCCCCCTGCCTGCTCCCTTTCCAGTGGCACCAGCTGTGCCAGATGTGTCCCCTCCTGATATGACACTGCTGTAGTCACGCCTAGCACCATTTTAGATAGGGGCTACATACATCTGAGTCCTGTACGTTATAATGCACATCCTAGTGGTCTGTTGCATGTTGTTGCAATATCCATTTCTATCTCAGAGCTTTAGGGCAATAAAAACCCTAGCTAGCGTAGGAATTACTATACGTGTCGAGTTAGTGATTCATCAAACTAGTTCTGTCCTTTTTACTGGCTATTATGAGAAAAAGCAAGACATCCTTTGTAAGATTGTTATAATCTATCTAAAAAAAGCAGTTATATCAAATCCTCACTGAAAAGGTTGTCTTATGATAGGAAGCAGGAGGGTTTATATTCAAATTTGTTTTGATTTTGGAATAATTTACTTCATCCTTAGAAGTCTCACACTGGGAACTCTTGTGACCTATGAGAATATTGACACATCTGTTCTTATAAAAACAGACACTTGTAGTGATGATATTCAGTAGCAATGAGTTTTACTGAGGAATCATAAAAAAAAAAAAATCCTTGTATACTCCATGGAAATAACTTTATCAACTAATTTAAGTATGGCTACTCTTTCTTGGACAGCTCCAGTTTGTGTATTTAAGCCATTCTGCTTTGTTTATACAACATGCTGCATAGTGTGCTCACATTGTCCTTTGTCTGACACCTTTTCCTGTGTTATACATCATTCTTCTTGCTAGTATCTAAAGTTTGTCTTTCTATGCTAATCTTTTTTAACACAGTAAGTAACAATGACTACTAGTTTTCATTTGAATAGTGCTATAGATTTGAATAGAGATCAGAAGCATTTATAGTTGAAAATATTATATGCTCTGTCATTTCAATTCCCTTTTCACCCAAAAATAACTTTCACTGAAAAGGTTTACAGTTTCCTGCAGTCAGATGTGTACTTTTTATTTTTGCTTTCCTGCAAGACCTCTGACAAGAGAAGAAATATGCAAAAATACCAGAAATTTGTTCCAGTGTGGAAGTAAAAATTTCCCTGAGCAGTTTGATATTTCCAATGTTTTTTCAATCTGTTTCTTTGACTCACAATATTCTGTTTTCTTTTTTGCTCTTATATGTGAAGCAGATATTTTTACTGATATGGGCACAAAGAAGATTAGCAAATTTTCCTGACTTTTATAACTAATTTGCAGAACAGTGAATAGTTTAAATCAATCACAAATTATTCTTTCCAAACTGTAAAACAGTAACATGATGCAACTTCTCAGAAGTGCTAGCTCATGAAGAGTTTTATCCCTCAGTAGATAAAAGATAAATTACCTATTTTTGCACTTGCAGGGTGCTTCATAAAAATGGATCATATGTACTGATTGATAAAAATGTAATAGGAAAATTAGAGTAGATTCTACCTTGGCAGGGGGATTTAAAAATAAAATATAGCCACTGGAACTACCTATCTAATAATCCTAAATATGATGGATATATAATGGCATGTCTTTCTTCAATCTTAGTCAGAAAATCTGGATATGAGGAAGGGATCACTAAGCAAAGTACTGAGTTATGCAGTAGTGCAAATTAGTTAGACTCTTTTGGTCTGAAGTGTTGAATTGATATAAAAAAGTTTGATCAGTTCAGAATTAAGAGGGGAATTGAGATTATTTAGAGAAGAGTTTTTCACAGTATTGAAGGTAAGGACCAGAAACTTTCCTTGAATGTGTTGTAGAAGGAGAGGCAGGTAGCAGGGCAATTAAGGAGAAGACTCATTTCACTTCCCTTAAATCTATACTAACTGCCTAGTTGGCCTTTCACTATTCCTAGAACACATGAGCTTAGGTGATTTTCTTACCATGGGCACCAGTGAGTCATGAGTGATATCTCATCCCAAAATAGACATCAAAGATAGTGTGTTAGGATGGAAATGATATCTGAGCATTTTAGGGTGTTGTAGATTGAGGAAAAGTAAAGTCATAGAGCAGGAAGAGATCCCAGACATTAGTATCCAATATAAAGAATGCCGGTTTGCTTTAAAAGAAAAGATTAATTTTATATAAGTCATTTCAGAAGGAAAAGTCAAAAGACAGGAATGACGGAAAATATGATATGGTTGGTGCAAGAGAAAACAGGGACAACTGAGAAGGTTGAGAAAGGAGCTGGGCTTGAGCCACGCTGAGTTTGTGTTGAGTTCAAAATATACAAAGAGAAATATCAGAAATTTTTTTCTTAAAATATAGATCAGGCATAAGGAGGAAACATGAAGGAATACTACAGCACTGTATTTTTACGAAAGCTACAATAACACAGCAGATTATGTAAAAAATGGCAGTAGAGAGAGTTACAAGCCCAAAACATAGTCTTAAGTAATTTCTGGATTAAGAGGTGGCTATTCTGCGGGTATGTCAACAGAGGCAATAAATATGGAATACTTAGAATGGTAACTGAATTACTTTTGCTCGGTCAGTAACTTGCCTACTTTGAACTCCTGGGATCTCTATTATTTTTTCCTGACTAGACTTACCAGGCAGAATCAGTGCAGCCAGAGATGCCTCTTCCAGGTGAGAACAGAGGACAGTAAACCAGAGAGGGATTGCAAGTTTTGTTTAAAGCATGTAGGAAAACTTCTAAATTTCAGTGGAGAAAAAAAAAAAATGCTACTTATCCAGTTAAAGTAGTCTTCTTCTTTTCATATTTCTGTCCCTAAAAGCTGGCTATTTGCCTTTATAACAACCCTATTACCTGCAATTAGAGCTCTGAACAAGGTAAGAATAGCATCATGAGGCTAGTCTTTGTAGTGGAGATGGAAATTGTAGGACAGATGAACTCCACTCTAAATAACAAATATGGCCTGTTAGTAGCTACTTGTTTTCTCTTTAAAATGAGAGTTTAGCAAAGAAACTTACAGTAATGGTGTTTGGGGTCTGCACCTAAATAACTTTTCATATGATTTCTGTAGAGACCATACCTGAAATACCTGTGCCCCTGAAATTTTAACAGTCTCTAGGTAGCTACTGTTATCTACTACTATAGCTGAAATAAATTTTCTCTCTTCAAAAACTTCTTTCTCCATTCTGCAGTTCCTGACCTGATGATGGTCATATTTGACCTCACTTATTGATATAAGTTCAAGAATATCAGTCCTATCAAGAGGACCAGCTCCTGGAGCTCCTCAGGTCATTGGGCCCAGCTCTGCAGCCTTCCCTCAAGCAGATTTATATAACAGTTTTTTCCCAGCTAGGGACCAGGACATATAAAGGGGATATGAAGCCTCTGGTGAAAGCCTGGTTTCAGGGTGTGTTACCCACCAACAGCTGCCTGGAAATATCGTGGTCTCATGTGATCCAGAAGACATATTTCTCCTAAGGCTGGGTTGTTACACCAGTCTGCGCCAAAAAGTCTGGTGAGATCAAGAAACATTAGTACTGTACACTATATCTATAGCTCATGCATGTAGGTGTATTTACATATACGTACATGCTATTATACGTACTGTGTAATGCTACGTTCATGCTATAACGTTATATGTAATGCCATACATCTGAAGTATCATCTGAATTTTTGCTATTCAAAGCACCCTCTCTTACTCTCCCAAGCATGCAGAGAGTGAACAGCATAGGAAGCTCTCGATTTTTAAGGACTAGGTGGTAATCTGCATAAATGCATGCCATTATCATATCTACATACTTATGCAAATAAAATTCATAAATTCATGTAAGTGCAGTCAGTACATTTGCCTAATTAGCTATACCTGTTGGTTCCATGTTGCCATGGTGACAAATGAGCTTCAAAGATCTTTAGCTTCAGCTCTAGTTTCACTGACATTGTCCAGGCATAATTTTCTCATTGACCAGAATATCCAAGCAATAATTTTTGCAAAATATGTCACAAGCAATAGAAGAAATGCACACAAGATTCAGAGAATTCCCACTATTTCTAAATTCCCATATTATTTCTAAACAGAAAATTCTTGTGGATTTATCATTTTTGGAGACATGCTAACAAAATAACCAGTATGGCTGTGTTGAATCCTCTGCACTGGTTCACTACTGCTCATATATATATATATTACAGTCCTTCTACTGCTGACCTCTAGAGATTCTCCTTTAACTGAAATGTATACATTTAGAACAATAATCTATAGTCCTGCTTTTGCCATGACATTTCAAATGCACATGGTGCTCAACTTAATGACTAAGTAACCACACTGGGCATTGCTTATATAATAATTACTTATGTGCTATAGTCGTAGAATTTCTATTCTGATTTGTGAAAGGTCAGGCATTTGACAAAATGCAGAGTACTAGAGGCTGTGATTTAGATATATTCAGAGTCAATATATGCTTAGATCCAAGACACTGATTCAGGGTCTTAGGTAACTAAAATAGCTGAGATAATATTTTCATCAAAAAATAAAAAAAACAAGACTTTAATCAATCTTCATCTAACAAATTATCACTGATGGGAATGAAATACTATTAATGCGAAGACTCATTAAAGACTGCAGAATTTTATCTAAAACTTTTTTCTCTTTATTTGAGATATTGAATGATAAAAATTATATTTCAAAATACGCATATTTCTCATTAAGTAGAAACTATTTCTATGCAATGATTTTGTTTTTGGTTAATCTTTTTTTTTTTTTTAATATGCTAGTGTAACCATTTAAAAAAATATGTAAATCTACAATTTATTTGGTAAAAGCCAAATGGAATTCAGATCTCCCAGGTTTCCACAACTTTTATTTCTGGTCTTTGTTTCAAATGAAACAAAACAGTTTTCTCCCATCTTAGGTTTAATCTACAATTCTCTTACAGTCAATATTATTATAAATGATAAAAAGGAAGATTAATCTGAAGTAATTTTAGGCATTTCAATGTTAGGCAAATATTCCAATCTAATTACCTAGACTTCACCCTCTTTGGGAAAGAGATGCCTTTGCATCTTTGCATATGGCTAAAGTTAGATTAATTGAAATCTCTCAATGGAATCTACAGTTGATCTTATCGGTTCATAATGGCTTGTAAACAGTGTTATGCCAATGCATAGTTATTCATACTCTTTTAAAATCTATTTGCTAGTTTTACAGAAAATCACAAAATAGTAGCAATCTAAATTCAACAATGCCACAAGCCACTCATCAAAGTACTAACTTTTTGCACTAACTATTTTTTGTGTTAACAAAGTAATCTAGAAGGGGAAGAGCATCCAGTATATGCTGAGGAACAATCCTCTGTACTGAGTACAAGTACAGTACAGTATAAGTACTCTCCGTACAGTATAAGTACTGAGAAATCTGAGTGCAAAATATCTTTGCAAAGTTTTATATATTTCATTCAGTGAATTTTCACCAAGAATGTGTACATATATATAGATAGCTCATTAACACTTGTTCAGAGTGGGCAACACTGTGTCTACTTCTGTATCTAATAAAGATTAGATAGAGTCAAACTACCTGATTTTTCAGAGCATCTATAGCAATGTTTCTATCTCTTGGAAAGGCGACTTTTAAAAAGCTGGATAAAAATTAAATGCTAAGAAAAGATTTCTATTTCTTGTATCAGTAAGAGAAATCACAGAGTAACATATTTACCCTAAAAGGTGATAATATGATCTGAATCTGACCGTGGATATTTATTAGGCTTTCATTGCTTAAACTGGAAAATTGTTCTGTCTGTGCTCCCTAGAACAGACACAAAACAACTAACTGCTAAAGCCCATGATATTATTATATCTAACAGTAACTTTCATTTTGCTGATCCAGCTAACCCATAAGTTTAATTTTTACAGTTTCATAGAAACAACAGCCTATTAGTAGCAACTATGTGACTCTACAAACACTTCCAAAATGGACTTGTTGAACAGCATGAAGATAAGTGGCAGTCTCCGCTTCATTTGCTTTTTTTTTCTTATAGTTCTCATTAGATGGTTTTGCATTCTAGTCTTCTCACAGGACTAATAATTGAAAACATCCCCTCTATATGGGAGTAATTTTCTCTACAGGAAATATTAGCAAAAAAGAAATTTCAAGAAGCCCAGATGCCTTCAAAGCTTTCCTGTGTCTAGTAAACCTCTGGGAAATGTTGTCTGTGTTGTGTTTAGTTTAAATGAGAGAATATTTCAGTTCTAGTGAACAAGACATGACCAATTGTGCTTGGCACTTTTTGGCAGGCAGCTGGGCTTTGCAAATTCTGTGCTAAAGAAAAAGCAGCAAAGACATAGAGCACAATTTCTGATCCATTTCAATCACACAGTAACTACAGGTGTCAATTTTCTAATACATTCATTCTAAATAAAATTTGCAACTTACAGAAAACCCACAAAACAACATGAGCATTTTCATTAGCAGTTCACTAGGTGATGCTTAAATATCCTTACCAGGCTCATCTGCGGAAGAGTCAAACTGACTTTCTGAAGTAGAGCTTTCTGCATTTTTAGAAGTTGAGGGTAATCTAAGAATAGGTTGATCCACATTGCTTCCTTCTGGTTGTTCCTGATCAGATCCAGCAGAGCTAAGGACTGAGAAGGGCTTGCTCTGCTGCTCGGATTCCTGGTTGTGGAAACTTTGGTGCTTTCGATTCCCTTCTCCAAAATGGGCACATAAAGTCTCAAAGGATCTCCCCTGCTTGTCAGCTTCCTCCTTCGGCTTCAGCACTTTTTGACAAAAAGTGCCACCTGCCCTGCCATCGTGTTTGGGTCTATGATTAAGCAGAGAACCTTCACTCAACAGGTTTTCCAATTCATGCAAAGTTTGCTTAGAAAGTCCTGTTGCCACCACGCAGGGCTCTCCAGGAGCACTTCCCTGTATTGCTGCAGTACTCTCAGGGGGACCTGACTGTGTCACACAAAACTTGGCTGCTGCTTCTGTTCCCCAACATTCACCCCCTTTATTCTCTGCCCTCTCTGTGTTCCTTCCTTTACTCGCTGTGTCGAAGCACCTCGTTTCCTCTCTGTCGCTTGCAGGTTGTACTCGCGTAGGCACATCCGTTTTATCTGGAGGATCTATTTCCTTATGCAATTTTTCTGTCGTTCCTTTCCCAGGGTCAGCAGATCTCTGGATTTCTGCTGTTTCCCGTGGCATGCCTTCTTCCATGTCACTGCCAATACGTCTTCTCTCCTTTCGTACTGGAGGAAAACTATCCAGAGTTTGAAGAGACTGATCTGATTGTGGTTCTGAAAGATCAGTGGTTCCTTGAAGACGATACAGATCTGGGATTTTTGAAGAGTTGGACAACTGTATCTTCTCACCTTCTACTGGAGAAACATATTTTGCAGCACCTTTGACTCCCTTTTTCTTTCTGAAACCACATATATTGTTGCCATCAGCTTCATCGCTGCCACTTCCAGATATGTTCTGCAATCACCAACAAAATATACAACCAAATAATATGTATGAATGAAACAGAAGAACAGGGGAAAGGAGAACCACCAGCAGCTGCATTTACCTTGTAGAACTTCAATTTTTTTTTGCTGATGGAGATCTCTGTGGAAATTACTTAATTCTGCTATTTTGATAATATTTTCCTGCAGGTTTCATTTTCTGAAGTTGTATAAAAGAATAATAAAAATCTTTCTAGTTAAATGTTTAGGCTGATTTAGTATATTAAACTAAAAGACATCATACATTGTATGGTATCATTTGTCAAATAAAAATGCCCTTTAAATGCAGAAAAATATATTTGAGTAAATATATTTATGCATATTCATGCTCACATTGTATTTATAATATTACTGTATTAATATATTATTATTANTAATCATAAGTCTATATTATACTGTTAATTTATAAATATTATTATAAATATTATAATATTCAGAATATGATTTAGGTTTATAAAAGAAACATCCTAAAAATACAGAACATTGGTGATCCTAATAGGCATGGCAACTGATTAAGCTGTTTGTGATCAGGAAAAGAACAAAGGACAGGAAATCAAAACCAGTCATATTCAAGTTTTTAAAACAGGACAGTTTTTTTATATTTTACTTTATTAATTATTCCACAAATTACAAAGGTAGGGATTGAATTCTTCATCTTATGATGTTTTAATAAAGACACTGTAATATGGTTTAACCAAAATTAAAATCATTCCATAGCTGATCACAAATTGTTACATTGCTGACAAATAGCTACAGAAGTATGCATTTAAGACTCAGGAAGTTAACAAAAAGTCTTAGTTTGGTTGATTCAGGCTGAAATTAATACCTATAAAATCACTGGAAAATCAAGAGATATCCTTGGTATCAGCATCTTCAATATACTGACCATTTTCTTCTCCAATTCCCAGTTCCTTACAAAAGAAGTAAGGATCGGCACAAAGGAAAGATGAGTGGCAGTCTGGATAAGGGAAAAAAGATTCTCATTGGCAGACAAAAGCATTTAGAAGAAAATGCAACAACATCTGAGACATACATGGAAAGTAGCAGCCACACGGTTTCCATTAAGATCACGAACACCTTCCTTTTTCTATGTTATTTCTCTTTTTCCTCATTATTTTCACCCATTATGCTATTTTCCATCATTATCTCATCAAAAAGGCGTATGAGTTCTCTCCTAACACAGAGCTCACGAAAATATTTCCTAAATCTCTCTCCCTTGCTTTGAATTTCTATAATGTGCTGTACTTAAAAGTGCTTTAGACATTCACCTGTGAATTCCTATTAGTCTGAAAGGCAGCCGACTGCCAGCTCCCTAGGTGGGGGAAGCCGCACTGTGCCTATAAGTCCTGTGCACATATCTCAGTATCATATCTCCTGGTTTATGATGTCCACTGGCAATCAATGTGGTTACTGAGTCATACATAACAGAAATCTTTGTTTACCTCAGTTTTAATACTCACGTTTTGATTAATCTATTTCTTCATCAAGAAGTTTTGGTGTATTCTCATACAATAATGGTTGGTGTACCCCTAGCCCCTCCATATTCCCCTGCGCAGAGAAGGCCTAATTCCTACAGCTCTGCATTATTATAGAATACTAATATAATGAAGCAACACTTCTAAATAATGAAGTAGGCAAAAACAAAGCATTTTAACACCTCCATTAGTAATACAAGCAAGTGAATGAAACTGCAGGAAGAGCTGGAGTGGAGGAGCCAGTGTTTGCCAAATGGAAAAACCTCAAATAACGTTGAAATTAAAAAAAAAAAAAAAAAA